>VYZP01045079.1:0-52851 GCA_013400635.1 Hypocryptadius cinnamomeus
TGCCACGAATCCCCCGGAACGATCCCTGTCCTCCCACTTCCCTCCTCCTGCCGCCTTCCTGCTGTAATTCCTGAAGGAAACGGCTCCTGAAACGCTGCCGGAGCCGCCAGGTCGTGGGGTTCCACCTCCTTTTCCTGGGATTCTGGAATCAGCGACCTTGGACAGCTCCCAGCAGGAGTAAACCAACCTTAATGGAACTTCTGACACATAAAATCCCAAAAAACATCCCAAAAAAACTGGATTCTGTAGCAGCCTGAGAGTATTTCTGGAGTATCCTAAAGGAGAAATGCCCAAAATTCCGTTGGGATCAGGTTGGGCAGAGCAGGGATTCTGGGATCAGCTCCCACCGGGAGCAGAACACCCGTAATAGAACTCCTGGCAAGTAAACCCCCCAAAACACCCCAAAACCCCAAATTTTGTAGCAGCCTGAGGGTATTTATGCAGTCTCACCCCGCAGCTCAGCCCCTGTCCTTCCCATAACGGAATATCCATGGGAGAAATGCCCACAGCTCTGTAGGGATCAGCCCTGGAAGCAGGAAAGGGGAATGATTTGGGGTCTGCCTGTGCTCCAGCCCCACAAAATCCCACAAAAACCCTGTGAGGTTCCAGCAGGGATTCAGCCAGAGCCTCTCCAACTGCCCCAGCTCCATCCCGCTCTTTGCACGCAAATGTCACCCTTAAAGAGCAGCAGAGCCTTTTTCCCTCCAGGAAATCTCCCAGATGTGTCAGTAAGGGACAGGAGCTTCCCAAGCATTCCCAGCTCTCCGTGATCCCCCAGGAGCAGGAACAGTTCCTGATGTCAGGGCTCACTCAGCAGCTGAGGGGATTTGGGACATTTTAATTTGAATTCCTTAAAGAATTAAAATTCATTTTCCCACCTGACCTGGAGCCAAAACCCAGTGGGAATTTTTCTTCCTCATTTAAACCAAGGGTTCATTGAATCCTGTGTTATTCCCAGCATGGGAAGAATGGGTCTGGGATTCAGGAAGTGATGGAGTAAGAGTGGATTCTGCCAGAGGATTTAGGGGAAACAAAATGAATCAGAAACACAAATGGAACAGAACCAGGGAGCACATTTATTTTATCAGAGGCACAGAAACTCCATTTTAGAGGGACTTTTTTATTCCGAAGGATTCCATGAAGCTCCCCAGATTCCCAAAACCCATGGAATACAAGCAGGATGTTTTAGGGAAAGGCTGGCACTCCTTAATGTCCTAAACACCACCCAGGGCCAACACCTTCCTCCCCTCCCTGCTGCTCAGCGCTTCTAGGGGTGGCCAAAAATTCCACCTGTGAATATTTGGGATGCTCCCTTCGGATTCCATGCTGGGACAGGGAAAACAGCAGAGGAGGAATGAGCCCAGCCCGGTCCTGCTGCACGTTTTGGGGTCAGACCCATCCCTTCCCAAGGCAGGATTTTATGGGGTACTCCTGGCACGGGAATGAGCCATAACCAGGACACCCAAATGGTGATTTCAGTCAGGATAGGAAGCCTCATGCTTCCCAGATTTGTGGGGTGGTTTGTGGGAAGCCTGACCTCCCCCCATTTCCCACAGGGATTCCCACAGTTATTCCCCCAGGCCAAGCTTCTGGCAGCATTCCTGGATTTCCCGGTTCTGCTTCACCGGAGCCCACAGAGTGGGGGTTCAGCCACCCCCTCCTGGCTCCATCCATGATTCCTGAGGCAAATCCATGGCCAGGCACCTCCCCACTCCGAAGGGAATCCAAACTCTTGGAATGGCTGGCAGAAATCCCCCGGCACCATCCAAGGGCTGTGTCCTTCCAGGTGAGGGGAAGGATTGGGGTGAATCCTTCATCCTTCTGCTCAGCTGGAGCTCTGACTTTTGTGGACAACACCATTGCCAAAATTTCCAAGGGAAAGGCAGGAGTCAGTGGAAGGCAATAAAACTCTGGGATGGAGTCCATGCAGTTTTATGGACTAAATAAAGGGGGAAAAAACCCAATCTAATAAGAACGACCAAAAAAAAATCCTACAACCCATAAACCCACAAACTGTGCTCCCTCCTCCTGAGGAACACCCACATTCCTGGGAGAATTCCAGGAGGTTTCCCTCTGGGAGGCAGAAGGGAAGGTGGAGCTGGAGGCTGGAGCTGTTGGCTGGTGGAGCTCGGGGCTGATTGCGGGGCCGGGCTCCGGGAGGGGCAGCATTTAGGATTTCAGGGAAGGGCAGGAATTGAGCCCATCCCAGCTCCTGCCCCCTCCTCCCCATGGCATGGCTGCTGTGCCCTTGTCACCCTCACGTCCCCAGCGCCCTGTGCATGCCACTCTCCGCGCTCCTCATCCCGAGATCCCATCACATCTCTCCGCTCCGATCCCGGGATAATGGTGTTCCCAAGCAGGGAAGCTCCTTCCCAGGCCAGGACCATTATCCATGGACAACGTTCCATGCCAGTGCCGGTGCCTCATTATACCAAATGTTCTGTGCTGCCCCTGGGGAGGCGGCTGGAAATTCCGGATGCCAGGAAGTGGATTTAGGGTCTGGATTCCCAGTCAGGATTTCCAGGAAAAGGGCACATGTGACACAGTGCAGGCAGTGCCACTTGAGGAGGGGACATCTCAGCAAGCAGCGAGAAGGGAGGACACAGAACTGTCCCAGGAGCCTCGTGAGGGAGGAAAGCTCTGGAAAAGCTCTGGGAAGGTGCAGGTCTATCCATAGGGCCATTCCAAGGAATCCCAGCAGGACTCTGGAGTGAACCCAGCCACCCTTGTCCTGCTGCACGTGGCTCCCCAGAGCCACCACTGTCCCCTGGACACCACCCAGCCCTTCTTGGATGGCCCTTTCCATGCTGGGATGGCTTCCAAGGAGGCTGATCCCATCTGGAATGGTTCTCCTGGCTCCATTTGGTATAACGAGGCGACGATTCCCGTTTTTTTTATTTTTTTGGGTCGTAGCACTGCCCCTGTGAATGCAGAACCTCCTCATTTCTCTCTCTGATCAGGCTCTTTCTGCTTCTCTCTGTTTTATTCCCATTCCTTCTCCTCCTTTTCACCTGGTCTATCCACATGGACCGTGAAGGTCTCTTGAAAGGTAGGACCTCGTGCTGCCAGAAGTCCGGCACATTCCACTTTTTTGGGAATTTTATTTTCATTCCTTCCTTCCTTCCTTCCTCCCGCTGATTTCTTCATGGCCAAAACTCCCCCGTCCCCGTTCCCACATCCCTGCCTAACACATTAAACAAGATCCCTCTAATTCCCGCTGCCATCAGGGCTTCCGGAGACTCAGATCCTGCTTGGAATTGCTCCGTGGGCTGGGTGCACCCCCCAAATCCAGCCAGGCCCCCCAGCTCCAGCGGCTGATCCCTCCTGGTGGAGTAGGATTGAACTTGGGAATGCACGTGGGATTTTTCAAGGAGAAAACTGTGGATTTTCAGGGGAAAATTCTTTTTTCAAGGAAAAACTTGTTTTCCAAGAAAAAGCTCATCCCAGGGGATGGGGACAACGGACATGAGCCAAAACCGCTGGATCCTGTCCAATCTGCCCACTCTTAGTCCTGAAAATCCTCCCTCTGGCTCCAGCCTCCCCTTCTTCCCGATGATTTATGGGATTCAGGAGAGCATTTCCCACGTGATTCCCACCTGGGCACTCCGGTTCCCTAATGCCTGGTTCAGCTGCACTACCAGAAATCCATTTTAACAGAGTTAGATCCCATCAGGAGCTGATGGGAAACCTCTGCTCCCTCCTAACGCACTAATGAGATAAACGGTCCTGGAGAGAGGTAAAAGCAGCGGGAATTCTCTGGGAATGCATTCCTGGCGGGAATTTGGTGCCTCAAACTCCCCCGTTAGGGATGATCCAGCTCCGGATTTGGCTTCAGCTGCCCCCCCAAAGTTTGGGAAGGGGCGTTGGGAATCAAGGATCTGCGTTTTGCTGCTCTCTACTCCGTGTTTTTGGGGCTTTCTAACCAGTCCTGCTTCCTCACTGAATTATTCCTCCTTTTTTCCAAAAAATAGCTGCTTCCAGAGCTAACAAATTAATTTTTTTGTTGTGATGCCAAGTTAATAGGAAGTCTCAAATATTGGGGTTGTGTTATCATGGAATTCCCAAGGCGCTGATCCAAGGAAACGAGCAGTGGGATCCCAAATTCCTCTCCCACTTCAGGGAGCTGATGAATCCCATGGAATGAGGGAGAAGTAATCCCATGGAATGAGGGAGAATTAATGCCTTTCCCTGCTCAAGAGCCCAAGTGGAAAAAAAAAAATCCCAACATTTTCACCAATTTAAAGAAAATAAAGGAATGGAGTGGAGCAAGCCTGGCAAATCCCAAACTAAAAAAAACAACTCAAAAAAGACAGGAATGGAGGTGGGAGGACAAATATTTCAGGGATGTCTTCAAAAATCTGACAGAATTTGCATGAACTAAGGAATAGTTGATATAAAAATTAATTTTTATATCAATTTACAGCAATCCACTCTCATCCTTTCCAAAATATCTCAATTTATGGGATACCAATCCCTGCCCTCCAAGGAAAAACAGCTTTTCTGTGGTTAGATTTTGGTTAAAAGGAATTATTTAAAGTGATTTTTTCCCTTTTGGGTCAAACTCTTTATTTTTAAGTGACCTGGCTTTTAGTGAAAAGGAGAAAAACCCAGACTGAGCAAGGAAAAATGCCCAGAAATAAACTGGGAAAGGGAAATTTCCAGGAGTTTTGGAAGCTGCACAAAACTTGGCATCCTAAAAGTGTCCCCTCACAATGCTTCCCATTGCATGTGGTTTTTTCCAAGGAAAAACTGCGTTTTCCAAGAAAAAACCTGCATTTTTTCAAGGAAAAACTCTGTTTTCAAGAAAAAATGCAATTTTCAAGGGGAACTCCGTTTCTTCAAGGAAAAACTGCATATATTTCAAGGTAAAACCATGTTTTCCAAGGAAAAAAGTGGTTTTTTTCAAGGAAAAACTGTGTTTTCTCAAGGAAATCTGGGAACAAACCACTCAACTAGGTTACCAAGGGGGGCTAAAACTCTGAGAGAAAGAATCCAAGGGAAGAATATTCCTGATGGTCATCCAGCCCCATCAATCCAAGTTTTGGATGGAGCATTGAGGTTAAGAAATCTAGGGCAAGAAATCGAGGTTGAAAACCTGAGATTTAGAAATTGAGATTTAGAAACTGAGAGCGAGAAACTGAGATTAATGAATTGAGGTTAAAAACTTGAGATTTAGAAATTGAGAGTAAGAAATAAAAGTTAAGAAACGGAGAGAAAGAAATTGAGAGTAAGAATTTGAGAGCAAAAAAATTGAGAGTAAGAAAACATTAAGAAATTGAGGTTAATAAATTGAGATTTAGAAATTATGATTAAGGAATTGAGGGAAAGGAATCAAGATGAGGAAACCGAGGTTTAAGAAATTTGAGATGAGGAAAATGAGGTTAAGAAATTTGATTTCCGAGCTGAAAAATCACAAAATTGGGTGTTCACAGATCCCAACCACCTCCACCTCCCACACCTCCCAACACCCGGATGATCCCCCATTATTTAGGGCTCTGCCGAGCCATATTCCCGCTGCGGATTGATTTAGGATCTCCATCCCTCGGGGGAAGGTTTTCAGCCCCGTTTCTCAACCCTTGCCGTGTCTGTCTGTCTTCTGCTGCCAGCGATGAAGACAACAAACCTCTTCCCAACAGCCAGACCTCGCTGGACGGGACGATAAAGCAGCAGGAGAGCGACGACAGCTTGGTGGACTACGGAGAAGGGGGCGAGGGCCAGTTCAACGAGGACGGCTCCTTCATCGGCCAGTACACGGTCAAGAAGGACAAAGAGGAGACTGAGGGCAACGAGAGCTCCGAGGCCACGTCCCCTGTCAATGCCATTTATTCCTTGGCATAGCAGAAACGCCGGGAAAAACACCCACAGCCCGAGGGTTTCGGAGCGGCCGGGGGTTCCGCCGGCAGCCACTGCTGCCGCTGCCTCCAACAGGAAAGGGAATCGAGCAAGGACTGAAAAAAACAAAACAAAAAAATAGAGAAAAAAATTAAAATATTAAAAAAATACAAAAAAAAAAAGGGATAAAAAAAAAAAGAAAAATATTCCAAGCAACGAGGCAGCCCAGGCGGCCGCCAATGCCATTTATCCTTAGCAAAAGAGCCAACGGCAAAGGACGCGCGGGGCGGGAGCCGGAGCGGGAAATGGGGCTGAGCTGGAGCGGCTGGAGGAGAGGAGATGCTCAAGCTGCTCCCCAGTTTGGGCAGCTCCCCAGTTTTGGGGTTGCTCCCCAGTTTGGGGCTGCCTCAGGGCCAGTCTGGAGGGGCCCCGTGTTGTGCTCGGCTCCCAAAGGCTTTTTTTTGTTCTTTTAGGAGGGAGCTCCAACTTTTTGGGTTTAGTTTTTCCAGGAAGGTTCTGGATCAGAGGGGAAGGGGGAAAGAAATCAAAGAATTCTGGGGAGCGAAGAGGGGTGAGAGGGGCCTGGGCAGAGCAAAGGCATGGAAGGAGGAAAGGGGTGGATTTTGGGGTGAAAACACTGGATTATTGAGCCGTCCATCCTCACGGCAGCACCTTGCCCATAACCTCTCCCAAAAATCCCTCCTTCCTGAAAAAACCTATGCAGGGAAGAACAGGTCCTCATCACCTCCCTCAGCACTAGGATTCGTCCTTGCTGAGGCTGGGAAAACCCACAGGGATCTCATCCCCCGTTCCCACTGAGCTCCAGTGCATCCCGGGAGGAGAAGAGGTTGTGGAGGAACTTTTGGGATTTGTGGAAGGACAGGGAAGAGCCTCTCCCCTGCCAAGCCCGGGGTAACAGCACTGCAGAAAAGCCTTTCTGGGTTTAAATTTGCTTTGTAGGGATTTTGGGGGGAGCCACCCCCCACCCCGCACCTGCTTTCTTTCCAAGGCAACTCCATAAATCCAATGTAGCAAAGAGGGCCTGGAAGCAGGAGCGGGATCAGAATAGGATGAGGAGACCAGAATGATGAAGAAAAAAATAATCCAAGAGAGCTGCTGAGGATGGAAAAAACCCCTGGGATCAGGTGAAGGATTCCCTAAAGGATTCAGGGCCACACCACGAGGAAGGAACACCAGACTGGAACCCACACTCCACAGGCACCGGGATGAGCCGGACGCTGTTTTTCCCACTAAACCCCCTCCTCCTTTCTGACAGTGGCCTTTCCCCCTCCAGCACTCAGCCACGCCACCGTGGGACCCCCATCCCGCCTGGAGACTCCCAGGATTTCAGCAACGCCCCCTGAGCGCTCCCTCACATGCCTTACACAGCTTGGGACTTGCCGGGGAGTCACTCCAAGGATGCTCTTCCCACTCCGCTTCTGCGTCCCCAACGGCCTCGGATCCACCCGAGCAGTAGGAATGGGATACCTGGGAGCATTCCCAGCTCTCCCAGCACGGATCAGGGTAGAAGGCAGGGATTCCTGATGGACTGCGTCCCGTGAATCCTCCCACTTCCTGCACTTTTGAAACCAAAGGTACCTTTGCGAAGAGAGAGAGATTGGGTTTCTTTCAGAAAAGATGGATTTTCGAATGGATTTTCCTTCTGTTTCTTTTTTTTTTTTTTTTTTTTTTTTGGGGGGTGGGTAAGGGGGCCTAGACTTTGACACCATAATACTATTTATATNGGAGGATGGAGGTTTTTTTGGATGGGATGCAATGGGATTCGAGCAGTTATTGTTTCTGCTCTGGAGACACGTCGGTGACAGGGATTGCTAGGGATTGTGGAGAGGGACTTTTCCACATCCCGATGGATCCTGGGAAGAGCCCGGACCGGGCTGACAGGAGAGATGGATGCAAATTAATCCAATGCAAATGCCTTCCTTAAAATAATAATTATCATTTATCTTGGTCGTCTTCTCTGATAGGTCAAATGTGGGGTGAAGATGGAGCTCGTGGGGTTGGATTTGGTGACCTTAAAAGGTCCCTTCCCACCCGAATTGTTCCATGAAACCAACGGCAAAGGAATTCCAGGGTTTAGGTCAGGGTCAAGAGGCAGAGCCCCCTCATAGAGCTGGGGGAGCTGTCCCAGGGATGTCCTTCATCCGTCACCCCCTGCCAGGACCCTCCAGCTGTGTCCCCTGGCAAGGACAGCCCCATCGTGACCCTCAGTGTGGACACAGCCACACCCGAATCCCAGTCCTGCCACCCATCCCGTTCAGGACAGCGACTCCCAGAATTCCATCCAGCTTTTAGGCAAACACCCACCAGGCCAAAGGTGACACCGCCCCTGGATGGGGACAATCCCATTCCCAAAGGTGACACTGCCCCTGGGATAGGGACAATCCCATTCCCAAAGGTGACACTATCCCTGGGATGGGGACAATCCCATTCCCAACCCATTCCCAACTCCCAGTTGAGTTTGAGCTACTCCCTGCCCAAGCACTACTGGGAATGAGAAAGAAATCCAGCCTCTGGATCTGGGATCTTCCCAGCACTCCCAGTCCTCGCTGCTGACAGGGACCACAAAGCACCTCCAGACCTTTGGAAATCAGGCCAGGATTGCTGGAAGTGGGTCCATGTTGGGTATCCATGATGTGCCATTCCCATGAAAAGCCGTATTCCTGAACCACCTCATCCCTGAGGAAACCTCTCAGCATCCCTTTGGAAAAAGAGGAGTGGGAAGGAGCTGGACTCTGCCCAACCTTATCTCAAATTTCTTCATAAAATTCCCCAGGTTACTTTAAGTAATGAGAAGAGAGAGGAGATGCAGAGGTGGACAAACAACTCAGTGTAAGTTACTCACAGCCCTGTCTTATCTTGGTGTAAAAGTTACTCAACATTTCTAAGGTTTAACAAAAATTCTGACATTTCTTCAAAATTTCCCCCCTGGAGTTTTGGAGCCCAAAGAAAATTCAGGTTGAAAACTCATCCCGAGCTTCTCATCTTTTACTCCTTTGAGTAAAGTTCAAGGTTTGCACAGGGAGAAAAGCCCTGACCCCCAAACCTCCCACAGCGCTCACAGGGTGACCCCACAACTCCCAAAAAAACAGACAGGACTGGGATGAGCCCACACTATGTCCCGGGAGCATCCTTGGAGCAGGAGATGGATGGATGGGTGGATGGATGGATGGAATGATGGATGGATGGATGATGGATGGATGATGGATGGATGATGGATGGATGGATGGAAGACGGATGGATGGATGGATGGATGGATGGATGGATGGATGGATGGATGGATGGAGAATCCACATGAGGATTTGTGGTGCTGAGGGATCTTCCCCACCCTGATCCTGATCCCATTCCCTGGGAGCTACTCTGCTGCTCCATCCCCTCTCCAGAGGGGACATCCTGGTCACCTCCTCTCCTGATTCCTGTGGTGACCTCCCAGGCTAGCAGGGATGATCCCACTCCCACCACAGGGACAACGATTCCTCCCTAGGATCTGCACAACCTCTCTGGGGCAGGGAGCACTTCCAGCTCTCCAGAAGAAAAAACCCTTTCTTCATCAAGGGTTTAAATTAGGAGCAATCTTCTCATTCAGAAATAAAAAGGGAAGAGCTAGACCCAAAACTCCAGCACCGGACCCCAAATTCCAGCACCACACCCCAAATTTCAGTACCACACCCCAAATTCTAGAGCCAGACCCCCAGTTCCAGCACCAAACCCCAAATTCAATCAGTCTCAGGAGCCGAGCTCAACCCCAAATGTGTAGATTTGTCCTGTTCCTACAACATTCCAAGCCAACTCCACATCCATGTCCTGGAGATGAATTCAGGCTCCATCTCAGTTCCAAGGGACCTCCCTGGCACCCAGCCCTGGGACAGCTGACAGGAACATCAGGAATTCGGGACATCGCTGTTCTTCCCTGATCTGGAGGCTGCTTCCATTCTCCCTGAGGTGACACCACAACTGGAGGCACAAAACCAGTGGGAAAAGCTGGAATTTTGGTCCAAACCCTGAAATCATGCTTGAAGAAACCCAACCCAACAGGACATGGTGTCCCTGCTGCCAGCATTGCCTTCCCGGAGGTGACAGATCCCAAATTCAGGTGTCACCGACCATCTGGGAGATCCAGGAGGGAGAAGGGCAGAGCTGGGCAGTGTCACCCAGGGCCACCACAGCGCTCGCTCTGGCCATGCCACCATCTTTTCCTGGCACATCCCAACGCCACCACCCACCCTGGCACATCCCAAACCCTCTCCTCATCGCACAGGTCCCAGCAGAGCTGCGAGTGCCACCTGCGACGTCACCTCCTCGGCCCAGGCTTTCTGTGTACCTGCAGCAACCAAGATTTCAGTTAAGCAATAAAAAACACAAAACCTTATCAAGGAAAAAAACAACAACAAAAAAAAAGACAAAAAAAAGAGACCAAAAAAAAAAAAGAGACACCTCCTATTTCTTGCACTAAAAGCTGTTTTATTAACGAGAATAACGATGCTTTTCTGGTCCTCACAACGCCACCCATGGCATCAGTAGCGCCCCTCGCCTATGTCTCCGTGTCCTCACATTGGGGTTTGGTTGTTCAACGCTGTCTAAACCCCGTGTCGGACTCCCAAAATTCCGTGTCAACCCCCAAATTCCATGTCAAATGCTGAAATTCATGTCGAACCCCAAAATTCTATGTCAGATCTCCAAAACTCCATGTCAAAGCCTCAAATTCCATGTCAAACCTCCAAAATTATGTGTGACCCACAAATTCTGCGTCAAACCCCCAAAATTCTGTGTTAACCCCCCAAAATTCTGTCAGACCCCCAAACTTCCATGTCAACCATCAAAATTCCATGGCAGACCCCCAAAATTTCATGTCAACCCCCAAAATTCTATGTCCACCCTCCAAATTCCATGTCAACCCTTCAAAATTTTGTAAACATTCCAGAATTCTATGTCAGACTCCCAAAATTCCATGTCAACCCCAAAATCCCATGTCAGATCCCCAAAATCCCATGTCAGACCCCCAGACCAGAGTTCTCCCTCCAAAATATCGTTTTAAATGTCTGTTCCTCTCTCACACATCTGACAGAAAGTACCGGGACTGTTTTGTTTTAATTTAGTTTGTAAATATCTCGTGATCTGTCTGTCCTCTCTGTCCAACCTCCCGGCTGGTCTCAAGTATCCTGTGTATTCACTTGTCTTTTTTTTAAAGCAAAAAAATAAAACAAACGCAAAGAGAAAGGAAAAAACACCACCTTTGCGTTAACCCCACCTGTTCCAGTGAGAAATGTAAAGCTGAGGCTGTAAAAATTCAGTTTCCAGCGAGATTTATGGACTAGAAGGGGAAAAAAAAGGGTTTAATTTAAGGACTTCTAAACCAACTGCATGAGAGATGAGAGAAGGCCAAACTACTCAGATATCTTTTTTTTTTTTTGAATCACTATAAAAAAAAGAAAAGACTGGATTTTTTGTATAGAGAAAACACTAAACATATAATAAAACATGGTTCAAAACTCATGCTGAGCCTGAGAGTCATTCCCATCAAATTCCAAGAGGGAAAAGCAGCAAAGCCTGGTCCTTGGCATTCCCAAAATTCCCTCCCTGGCCAGGAAAGGAGGATATTTAGAGAGCGGTTCTGGATGAGCTCTGGATCACATCCTGAACCAGAGGTTGGATTGTGCTGGTCCTCAGCATTCCCAAAATTCCCTCGCTGGCCAGGAAAGAGGGATAATGGATCAGCTGGATCAGCTTTGGGTCCTGTTCAGCACCAGAGCCTGGATTGTGCCGGTCCTCAGCATTCCCAAAATTCCCTCCCTGGCCAGGAAAGGAGGATGCTCAGGTGAAGCTCTGGATCCTCTCCAGAACCAGAGCCTGGATTGTGCTGGTCCTCATCATTCCCAAAATTCCCAACCTGAACAGAAAAGGAGGACACTGGATCAGCTGGATCAGCTCTGGATCCGATCCAGAATCAGAGGTTGGATTGTGCCAGTCCTCAGCATTCCCAAAATTCCCCTCCTGGAAAGGAGGATGCTCGGGGCAGCTCTGGATCCTCTCCAGCCCCACTTCTAGCCCCCAAACCCTCGGGAAGCAGAGGGGGAGAAGCTCCCACAGCTCAGAAAAGGTGGGATTGACCCCAGCCCCCCATTCCTGGCAGCCAAGCGCGGCTCCCGCCGGGATCCATCCCTCTCTCCCAGCCCTTCCTGCCCGAGGCTCCGGAGTGCTCCTGGCAGAGGCTCCCCGGGGCGGAGAAGGGGCTGAAAGGAGGGGGAGCGGCGGAGTAATTTGGTTAATTGAGATGTAATTGCGGCGGGCCCGGCTAAGAGGATGAAGGGCTGAGTGCTTCCTGCTGCAGCGGGGGCTTCTCCCGCCCCTTCCCAGCATTTCCAGGAACAGAGAGGGGGAAAAGCACTCTTTTTTTGCCCAGTGGAGACATTCCCAGCGCGATGGAGGCACCAGCCGCGCTCTGTCCGTGCACCAAGGAAGGATGGAATTATGGAATTGTGGAATTGCACTTGGCTCCTGGTGCAAAAATTCCACGGGGGATTCCTCCAATCCCCCAGTCCCCCATTTCCGCTGCCCGCAGCCGCTGGAAGCACCAAGCCCGAGGTCTGAGCCTCTCCACGGGCTTCTTCCAGCATTCCCGTCGGGTTTTTATTCCTCCCGGAGCGGCGGCGGGACCGTGCTCATCCTCGGGATCGATCCGGGCCAGACACGCTCGGTGGCACTTTGATGGCCCGGCGGTGACACCCGCATCGTCCCCAACCTGTGGGAGGACAGGACCGGACCGATGCCGCGTTCCCCCCTCCTCCTCCTCCTCCAGGAGGCAGCTCCAGCCTGTTGCCCGTTCCCACGGCTGAGTTTTCCCTGCTGGAGCCGGGAATATCCAAGGGATTCCTCAGAGCGGCCTCCCAGCCGAGTGCTGTCGCTGCTGTCCCGGTGCTGGCAGCACCCGAGGGGTCACCGCTGTCCTTGTCACCTGCAGAGTGACCCTGGCGGAGGCCCAGAGGGGAGGGGACAAAGGGCAGGACCCTCTCCGTTCTCTGGGACAGGGCTCATCTCCTCCCCTGGATTTCCCTCCATCCATCCATCCATCCATCCGTCCGTCCGTCCGTCCATCTATCCGTCCATCCATCCTTCCTTCCCCTGCGGGCCTGGTTCTCGCGCCGTTCTTCCTTTCTCACCCCCAAACTGGCAGCGGGGAGCCCAAACTGGGACAAAATGGGAGAGAGGAAGCGACACGCCACCCTCGGGCCCCCTCCTGCCGCGGGAGCTTCGCCAATCAATACAGACACTAATGCCTTAATTACTTTTCTCTAATTGCAACCCATTAACCTGCGGCCAGCCCCGGCGCCCGCCGATCTCCCGACATCATTAACAGGTCTGGGCTGGAGCTGCGAGGGGACGGAGGGTCCCTGGCACATCCCAAACCCTCTGTTCCCACAACCTGGCGAAACCCCCCTCAGCACGGGCACCCTTCACACCTGGGCAGCACCTCGCTGGGTCCCGGGGTGTCCCTGTCACCTCCCCTCGCGTCACTCCACCGGCACGGAGCTCCCGAGAACAACCGGGAGCTGCGGATCGTCCCGGGAAAGGTGCTGGGGGAGCCCCCTGGGGCAAACTTGAGCCCCTCGGGGACAGCCGCGGCCAAAGGGGGCTCGGGCACACCCAAAAACCCGAGGGTGACCCAAAGGTGACCACGCTGTCGCCCCCGCTCCGTCACTGTGAGGAATCCCCGTCCTCGCCTCGCGGAGGGTCGGGGACCACCCACGCCAGCCGGAGCATCCCAAAATTCGGCCGTGCAGCGATTTCCTCAGCGCGAATCCCATCCTTGGCTGTGTACAGACACAGAAATCCACGGATACCCACGGGTGGATTGTATAATTATGGATCGATTGTGTAATCATGGATATATTTAGGCACGGGGGGTGCACACACCCGGACCCACACAGGGATGGGGGCCCTGGGGCTGCTCCCACCCCACAGCGAGGGTCTCCGACCCCTCCAACCCCCCCGGCCCCACACCTGCTCCGGCCCCAAGGGGTCTCTGAGAGTGGGCGCAGCAGGCGGGAGAAGCTGCGAGATGAATTATGCATCATGACGATGATGATGATGATGCTGATGCTGCCCGAGCCGCTCTGCCTGCCCGCCTGCTCCTTGCGCTGTGGCAAGAGAGGTAAAAGCAGGGAGGGGGGGGTGGGGGTGGGAAAATAAATAAATAAATTAAAACCCCGACAATTCCCCGTCTCCGGGGAGCCGCGTGGTGGTTGGCAGCGAGCGAGGGAGCGCGCACGCAAGGAGGGAGGAGAGGGAGGAGCACATCCTAATGCAGAGATGCTGCAGTGGCTTTGGGCACACACATCCACCCTCGGCCAGCCACCAGGCGAGCGCTGCCTCGCAGCCCAGCCCCCGGCAGCCGCCAGGCCCCGCGGGCCCCCGGCTGATGCCCACGCAGCCCTCCCGCCGCAGGTAAGAGCTTTGTGCCGCTCTGCTGCATCCCGGAGGGATGGAGAGGGCTGCGGGTGGATCACAGCACCGTGCCCGGCTCGCCGTGGCTCCGCTCCGGCCGGGGGGACGCTGCGGGGTCCCGCTGGGCTCCGCAGGGACGGGGACAGGAGCCGGGGGTGGTTTGGGCATTCCGGGCCCGGCCGGAGAGGAGAGGAGCGGGGGTGGAGTTGGCAGCAGGGGCGGCGGTGGCACTTGTGGCAGCGCTGCGCGGCCGAGGTCAGGGCGGCTGTCAGCAGAAATGTCTCTTACGGGGGGAAAAAAATCGGGGAATATTTCGGTTCTCAGCGATTGTCGCGAGGTTTTTCCCGGCGGGTTCCGGCCCGAGGCACTTCGGGAGTGCGCTGGGTGGGGGGGTCGGGCATCTCCAACGTGCTGGGGGGGTCCGCAGGGCGTTCTGCTGCCCGAAACTACTTCAGCACCCGCAGAAGGAGCAGGCAGAGCCCTGAGCCGCCCCAGAGCCTCCTCTCCAGGGAGGGAGTAGCGGGAGCGCCGTGGTGTCCCGGTTCACCTTCCTGGGGGCAGATCCCAGGGGAGGGTGGGATTTGGGGGTGCTTCGGGGAGGATTTGTGTGTCTAGGGCTGTGCCAGGGACACTCGGGGCTGTGCCAAGCCGCGGATCCATTCCCCCCTGGGCATGGGGGGCGCCCCACAACCAGCGCGCCCCTCTGTTCCCATTCCCAGAGGGATGAAAGCTGGGGGGTCTTCCTGGGGCTCCTTCTCGTGTCTTCAAACTCCCCGAGCTCCCTCCTCACCCCACCACGCTGACCCCAAAACTCCCCCGGGCTGGCCCCGAGTCCCACCAGCCCCCAGCGTTATCCCCGCGGCCGGACCGGGGCGGATTCCCGGGAGATCGCCTCTCTCCCGGGAAACACCGGTTGCTGTGAGGATGGGAGGCAGCAGTCTCTGCATCCCCGAGCTGCGAGAAATCCCGAGGCTTTCCCAGAGCCCGAGCTCGGCCCTGCTCCTCACAGGCAGATCCAGGAGGAATTCTGAGGGCACAAAGCTGGAGCACGGGGTCGGGAGATTTAGGATGAAGAAATGAACATCTCCAGGCTGGGTATTTGGGATTTAGCACAGCGACACAACCCCGAAAACCTCTGGCTTTGCTCAGCAGCGGATCCCAAACTTTCCAGAAATAACTGAGCTTTCCAAGGGGTGGCTCAGAATTCCCAAAAACTCCAGGAAACGGGAGATGGGGGGGTCCTGTCCAGCCCAGCTGCACTTGGGCTCAGGTGGGGTGAGACAAAGGGTTCCCAACGCTCCTCTCCACCCCCTGATTAATTCCTACAAAACTGAGCGGACACTTTTATCCCTTTGGAATATTCGCCGAGGATTTGATGGTCTGGGTTAGGATTTTCTCCGCGGATTTGCCACAAATAAACCATGAAGGGCAGAAAACCCAAACCGTGCCTTTAGGATTTCCCACAGCACATGGAATGCCCACCCCATGGAAAAACGGGAATCCGCGAGGAGCTGAGCCCGCGTTAAAGCTGTTGAAGGTGCGCTGGAAATTCCCAAAATTCAAATTATCCATGAAATATTTGAGGAGAGGCTGAGCCCTGCCGGGGTTTCTCTCGCCGTGTCCCTGTCGCTGGCAGTGCCACCACCCCCAGAGGGTGAGGGGGGCAGCGCTGGGCACGGCGAGAGCCCACGCGGTCACCGGGAGCCCCTGGCACCTCCGGGCATCTCCGGCAGCTCCGGGAGCCGCTCCCGGCTCAGCCGCATTCCCGGGATCAGGGCTGGCTCCCGGAGCCCGCACGGAGATTGGGATGGGGTCCCAGGGAATTTGGGATGGGATCACAGGGAATTTGGGATGGGATTTTCAGGGAGATTGGGATGGGGTCTCAGGGAAATCGGGATGGGGTCTCAGGCAGTTTTGAATGGGTTTCTAGGGGGATTGGGATGGGATTTTCAGGGAGATTGGGATGGGGTCTCAGGGAGTTTGGGATGGGATTTACAGGGAGTTTGGGATGGGGTTTTCAGGGAATTGAGGATAAGGATTTCCCCATCTTTCACGGATTTGCTCAGAGCAGCTCTCCAGCTGCACAAGATCCCTGTCCCCGAACCCAAAATCTTTCATTTTCCATGAGAAACACCCCTGGTCCCACTGTAAAATCCAGGCTCCCGCTGGGATGATCCAAGGGAGGCGTCCCAGGGAGCACAAAGGACATTCCCAGCCAGAGCTGGCTGTGAACCCCAACCCCAGCCCTGCCCAGCAGCCCTGACCCTAAATTAGGACAATTTATTATTTACTGGACAGCCCGGAGAGCCGTAAAAACCGGGAGGGTGGGGCAGGAAAATCTGTTTAGTGCTGGTCCCTGACGAGGTTGGGAGTGTTTGGAGACCGAACCCCAAACCCAAGGGAAGGAGAAAAGGTTGGACACGGGTCTGGAGCATCCCAAGGAGCAAAACAAACCCGGCACCACCGCAGGAGCAGCTGCAGCTTCCCCTGAGGGGCGATTTTAACCCCAGCGCCCCCTCGGCCCTGCTGCCCCTCCCCAGTATGACCAGTACAAGCACCCAGCGGTGCACTGGGAGGGCTGAGGAGCTCCGGGAGGCTTGGGAAGATCCCTGGAGCCAGGCAGGGATCCCCAAAACCCAAAACCTTGGGAAGATTCTTGCTGTTGGATCGGGCCTCCCCTTTCCAACCCTTTCTCCAGGAGGTTTCCCGAGCTCCCCGCTTGTTGTTCCCGACTCCCAGGAGCGCTTCCAGCGGCAGGGAGAGGCTGGAGCAGGTGGGAGCTATTTATACCTGAGCAAAGCAAAGCGCCGCCGCTCTGACGCCACCGGCAGCGCGGGCGGAGCCCGGGATAGTCCCGGCTTTAGGCTGAGCCTCCCGGAGCTGATCCAGGCCTGGAGAGGGCAGTGGGAAGCGGGAATGGGGAGTTTATTCTGGGGAGGGGAGCTCAGCTCCGTCCTCGCTGCCTGAAATCCCACCCGGCCCAGCGCCTCTTCCCGGGCGATCCTGCAGGAGCAGCTGGGATTTCCCGGGAAAAGGGAACATTTCCCCGGAAAACTTAACATTTCCCGGGAAAAGGGAACATTTCCCGGGAAAAGGGAACATTTCCCGAGAGGGGTTGGCAGCAGTGGAATGTGCCTGTGGGAATATCTGTGACTTTAACAGGTGCTGGCCAGGATTTGGGGCCGACGTCCCCTCCCGAAATTCCCGCTGGAATCACCCCTGGGTGGATTTCCAGACTCCCAGACTCATCCCGGCTGCTCTGGGCTGAGCTTTGCGTTGGAACTCGAGTCTGGAGGGCGAGTTTAGAGCGGCAGCCTGGCTTAACAGCAGGCCCGTGCCCAGCCTGGGGGGAATTCCCTTCCCCAGCCAAAATTCCCCCATCCCTGGGGGCTGGAAATCCATGGAAAAGTCTCCTGGCTCTTCCCCCTTGGCTTTGTCACCTGTTCCAAGGCTTTGGCTCAGGGCTGAGCCACCCCTGGGTCCCGAGGTCCCACTGGAGGTGGCCCAAGCCTGGAATCCCCAGGAGCTCCAGCTCCAAACCCCTGGGAATTTTCCGAGGGATATTTGCATAGCTCAGGTTGGAATTCCTTCACCTCCAGGAGGGACCGAGGAGAGAGATAGGAACGGGTTTGTTTGGGGAGGAAAAAGAGAATTAAACTATAATTTAAAAAAAAAAAAAAAACAAACCAACAACAACAACAATAATAATAATAATAATAATTTTTAAAGGGAAGCGAGCTCACTGCAGAGCTCAGATGTAAAATTCACTCTGCCCAGAGCAGGACACTCCCACTCATAATAAAATATCCCTTTTTTTTTTCACAATTCGATTTCCCCCCCAAGCCCATCCCGCTCACTCCCTTTTCCATGTCCGGACCGAAGGCACTTCCCGGCTTTGTCTCCCGCACAAAGGCAGAGTTTGGATCGAAAGGAAACTCCCCAAGCCCCGGGGACAGCATGGAGCTGCGACCAATTATTCGGGAAAAGCGCTCCCAGGAGCAGGGTCTGTTTGGGGTGACAGAACCCCACCCCAAACCCCTCTTTTGGTCCTCATTTGGAGCCTTCCTTGCTCAGGGTGGGTTTGGAGTGGCCCAGAATTCCTGCAGGACCTGGAGCCACCCACAGATCTGAGCCCAAAAAAGCTCTGGGAAGGGCTGAATCCAGAGTTTTCCTCTCGATGCATCCCTGATTTCCAGGAGGACAAACCTGTGACAATGAACTCGTTTGTCCCTCCCCAGCCACGCTGTGCCGGGACGGACACGATGTCCCCAACCTTGGGAAGGTTCTGAGAGTCAGAATCCAGGGAACATCACACGCCTGCCCTTTCCAGCTTTAGACACGATCCCGAATAAAAGAGGCACAGGAGGAATTCTGGCCTGGCCCCTCTCTGGAGCGATCCTTCCCTGGGGAATGCTGCGGCAGAAGGAGCTGCCCCACTTAATCCCAAATGCTCCTCTGGTGCTGAGTGCAGGAGATGGAATTACAGTGATTTATCCTGGTAATGGATAGCGCCGGACGCGGCATCTCCTGCCAAAATCCACTCCTGACCTCCCCAAAATCCCGCTGGAATCGTCCTCCAGAGGATGCAGCTCCGCAGTCAGAGCTGGGGGTGCTGTTCCAGGCTGTTCCTCCTCTCCCAGCCCCTCTCCAAATCTCCCCGAGCTCCCTGACTCTGCCTCCCCACTCACAGACCACTCCCGGCTCTGGAGGGAAGGGATCATGTGGAGCTCTCCATCCCACCCGGCTCCAGAGGGAAGGGATCATGTGGAGTTCTCCATCCTGCCCCACTCCCACAGGGAAGGGATCGTGTGGAGCTCTCCATCCCGCCCCACTCCTACAGGGAAGGGATCGTGTGGAGCTCTGAATCCCGCTCCCTCAGAGAAGGGATCATGTGGAGCTCTCCATCCCACCCAGCTCCGGAGGGAAAGGATCATGTGGAGCTCTCCATCCTGCCCCACTCCTACAGGGAAGGGATCAAGTGGAGTTCTCTATCCCACTCCCTCAGAGAAGGGATCATGTGGAGCTCTCCATCCTGCCCTGCTCCTACAGGGAAGGGATCATGTGGAGCTCTGAATCCCGCTCCCCCAGGGAAGGGATCATGAGGAGCTCTCCATCCTGCCCCACTCCCACAGGGAAGGGATCGTGTGGAGCTCTGAATCCCGCTCCCTCAGGGAAGGGATCATGTGGAGCTCTCCATCCCGCTCCCGGAGGTATCAGTGACAGCCTCCATTAGCGGTGGTGACAGATCCCCTCTCAGGACACCAGCAGGCTCTCGGGTGGCTGTCAAAATACCCCGGGAACAGGGAAAAAACTGCTCCCTGTGGCCCTTCCCTAATTAGGGATGACAGCAGCGCTCAATATCCAGTGCAGAATGTTCCCAAGCCTTGGAGGAGCTGGGGATCCAGGATCAGGACCTTGGGGTTGGATCCCAGATCAGGAGCTCAGGGTCAGATCCAGGATCAGGAGCTCAGGGTTGGATCCAGGATGAGGAGCTGGGGGTCAGAACCTGGATCAGAAGCTGGGGGTTGGATCCAGAACCAGGAGCTAGGAGCTGGATAAATCCAGGGAATGTCAGAGAAATTCCCTGGATTTCGGAGCTGCCCCAAGGAGCCCCCACCCCCAGGAGGGAAGACGGGCCCAACCCTGACCTCTTTGCACTGTCTCCCCCTCATGGAAGGGATTTCAGCTGACAGGGAGTAGGTTTAAATGGAATATCGGGAGGAATTCCTGGCTGTGAGGGTGGCGAGGGGCTGGGATGGAATTCCCAGAGAAGCTGTGGCTGCTCCACCTCTGGAAATGTCCAAGGGCAGGTTGGAGCCACCTGGGATAGTGAAAGATGTCCCTGCCCATGGCATAGGGTGGGACGGGATTTAAGGTCCCTTCCCACCCAAACCAGCCCAGAATTCCACGAAAAATAATGAAATCCAGCTTTCCCCCATCTCTTTCCTGTTTGTTTTCAAAGTGTGAGGGGGAGAGGGAACAAAGAAAGCAGAATCAGCCTCCCCGGGCAGCTCCCGGGGCTCAGCGGAGGATTCAGGCTCAGAAAACGGGGCTGGAAGCGCCGGAGCAAAAACTCCCTGAGTTTAATTTGCAGCCGCTGGTGCAGGAACGGCTCCTCCGCTCCCGCCTCTCCCAAACCCCGGAGCAAGGGAACTGCGGAGATTTGGAAAAGTCAACTCATTAATTAGCGCAGGGCTGGCATCTCCTGCAACCCCACAGCGCTCCCGGCTCAAAGCTGCCCCTTGTCCCCAGGGCGGAGGGACAGGCCAGGGGAACAAAGGGACAGTGTTGGCTGCAGGGCCGTGGGCTCGGGACGCTGTTTGGGGCAGGATTCTCGGTGACATCAAGTGATTCCATGTGACCGAGCCGCTCCAGGGCTGCTGGAACGAGCGGCTTCTGCGTGGGAGCGTCTCCCGCCCCGCTGCGCTCCGTCCCCAAATTCCCTGTCCCGTGCCTCTCCCACCTGGAGCTGCCGCCTCCCTCTGGCAGCGGCTCCTCCCTCCCTCCCCGGCCAGGCGGGATAATGGAGATCCAGCTTTATTTTGGGGCCTGCCAGGGAACAAAATCTCAGCAGGCGGCTGTCCCCTCTCTGTCCTCTCCTGCCTGTCCCCTTTGTCCCCTCCTGCCTAGTGTCACCCCCTGCCATGGGCCCTGTCTGTCCCCTCTCTGTCCCCTCCTGTCAGTCCCCTCTGTCCCCTCTCTGTCCGCTCCTCTCTGTCCCCTCCCCGTGTCCCCTGCCCGGATCTCGGGGCTGGGCTCTGCTCCGGGCTCTGGGATCCATCCCTCGAACCCAGACAAGACAAACGCCAAGGATTTTTGGGGTGGATTTTGGGGTGGATTTTGGAGTGGATTTGGGGATGGATTTGGGGATGGATTTTGGGGTGGATTTTGGGATGCATTTTGGGTTGGATTTGGGGATGGATTTGGGGATGGATTTTGGGATGCTGGCACCAAACCCTTCTCCGGGCGAGGACACAAAGAGCCCGGCTGGTTCCTGCAGCCCGGAGGGGCCGGGAAGAGCCCAAGCTGGGCTCTGCTGTTTGCTCAGGTGCTGCTGGTAATGAGCGGGGGTTGGAAAGGGGCAGAGCATCCCAGGGGATGGGCTAATCCCTGCTCCGAGCGGCTCGGGGCTGGGACAGATGGGCAGGGACAGGAGTGGAAGCAGCACCAGCTGGAGCAGGGGGATGAGCAGCAGGAGCGGCCCGGGAGCTCTTGGCAGCATCTTCAGCTCCTCGCCGGGGTGTTCTGGGGAGGGCAGCGGGAAATGAGGCCCTGCCGGGCTGAGGGAGTGCTCCGAGCGCCGTTTCCAAAGGGTTTGTTAACGAAGAGGGAGAAAGCAGCCCAAAATCCCTGCTGGAGTTCCATGGGAAGCGGTGCTGGGGATGAGGCTGCTCCCACAGGGGGCTCGCGGCTGCACAAAGAGCTCAGGTTTGGTTGGGGGTTGTTTTTCAGGAATCTTTTGGGATCGCAGGAGGCTGTGGGAGAGACTGGGAAGACCATCAGGAAATGCCCTGGCACTTAAAGAGTTTTAATTAAAGATTCTTTTGTCAGAGAATCCCCAAATCCTGGAGTGATTTGGGTTGGGAGGGACCTTAAAGCCCACCCAGTGTCACCCCCTGCCATGGGCAGGGACACCTTCCACTATCCCAGGCTGCTCCAAGACCCATCCAGCCGGGCCTGGGACAATTCCAGGGATGGAGAATCCTGTTCCAGGGCATCCCAACCCTCACCAGCCAAGAATTCCTTCCCAATATCTTCATTATTTCACAAAAACCCAAATTATTCCTCCCTTCTCACTCCCCACCAATATCCCCCGTGCTTCTGCCTTGGTGTTTTCCATCAAAAACGCTTGGAGAGTTTATAGAGGAGGGGGGAAGAATTGGAAATAGCAAAGGAGGAGGGACAACAATTCTGCTCTCTGATTGTCCCCTCCCATGGGGACAAAAAGAGCTCCTTCAGCAGCTCCTGCTCCTCCGGGTGCTGCTGGAATTCTGCCCTGGAGTGAGTCTCACTTGGGCTGGTGGCCAGCGGGGAGGCACAGCTGGAATCTGGAGCCTCTGGAACAGCAGCCCCATGGAATGTCTGGGGCTGGAAGGGCCCCGCTGACCCCAGACTCTGGAATTGCATCCCCATGGAATGTCTGGGGCTGGAATGGCCCTGCTGACCCCAGACTCTGGAATTGCATCCCCATGGAATGTCTGGGGCTGGAAGGGCCCTGTTGACCCCACAGCCTCTGGAATCACAGCCCCATGGAATATCTGGGGCTGGAAGGGTTCTGCTGACCCCAGAGCCTCTGGAATCACAGCCCCATGGAATATCTGGGGCTGGAAGGGCCCTGCTGACCCCAGACTCTGGAATTGCATCCCCATGGAATATCTGGGGCTGGAAGGGCTCTGCTGACCCCAGACTCTGGAATCACAGCCCCATGGAATATCTGGGGTTGGAAGGGCCACGCTGACCCCAGACTCTGGAATTGCATCCCCATGGAATGTCTGGGGCTGGAAGGGCCACGCTGACCCCAGAGCCTCTGGAATTGCATCCCCATGGAATGTCTGGGGCTGGAAGGGCCCCGCTGACCCCAGAGCCTCTGGAACAGCAGCCCCATGGAATGTCTGGGGCTGGAAGGGCCCTGCTGACCCCAGAGCCTCTGGAACAGCATCCCCATGGAATATCTGGGGCTGGAAGGGCCCTGCTGACCCCAGACTCTGGAATCACAGCCCCATGGAATATCTGGGGTTGGAAGGGCCCCGCTGACCCCAGACTCTGGAATTGCATCCCCATGGAATGTCTGGGGCTGGAAGGGCCACGCTGACCCCAGAGCCTCTGGAATTGCATCCCCATGGAATGTGTGGGGCTGGAAGGGCCCTGCTGACCCCAGAGCCTCTGGAATTGCATCCCCATGGAATGTCTGGGGCTGGAAGGGCCCCGCTGACCCTAGACTCTGGAATTGCATCCCCATGGAATGTCTGGGGCTGGAAGGGCCCTGTTGACCCCAGAGCCTCTGGAATCACAGCCCCATGGAATGTCTGGGGCTGGAAGGGCCCTGCTGACCCCGCTGTGTGTCCCCACCCAGGGCCGCCGTCCCCACGCGCCCGTAGAGGCTCCGCAGGACCCGGCGCAGGATGGGAGGCACCGCAGGATTCATCCACGCTTCCCTGGCCCTCGGCACCTTCCTGGGTAAGAGATTCCCGCGGGAGCGGCGGGACGGGCTGGCGGAGGCGGGACATCCCCCGGGATTCACCGGGAACCTCCCGCCCGTGGGATGCGGCGCTGCCGAATCCCAAATCGCCGCGTGGTTTGGGATGGGCTGTTCCATGTCTGTGCCATTCCCAATATCCCTCTGGGCCAGGAATGTTTGACACGATCCCCCTTTTCTAAACCCAGGCTTAGGGAGGTGCAGGAGGAATTTCCTCCTGCCGGTGGGATTCATTCCACTCCCCATCCCACTTTTTCCAGGGATTCCTTGCAGGCCATAGCCTGAAAAGATCCCCCTGCCCCTGAGGGAGCATTTCTGGATGTCAGGGAGGGTTTCTGGACCTCGGGGACGTTTCTGGGTTTCAGGGATGATTTCCAGATCTCAAGGACCATTTCTGGATCTCAGGGAGAAGTTCTGAATCGTTGGGACCATTTCCAGATCTCGGGGAGAAATTCCAGATCTCAGGGACATTTTTGGATCTTAGGGACCATTTCTGAATTTTGGGAACCATTTCCAGACCTCAGAGACCATCCCTGGATCTCAGGGAGAAGTTCTGGATCTCAAGGACCATTTCTGGATTTTGGGGACTATTTCTGGATTTGGGGGACTATTTCCAGACCTCAGGGCCCATCCCTGGCTCTTGGGGAGGCTCAGGCTGCTCCCTGCAGGTCCCTTTTCCACAGGGAGACATTTCCTCTCCAGCTGAGCCTGGATAATGTCCTCCAGCCAATCCATCACCCTGGGCAGAGCCTGCTGGCCCATCCTCATAAATATCTAATTACCTTTTAATGTTCTCTGCATCCCCGAGGAGGCCCAGGCAGGGAGGCTGCCCTGGATCCAGAGGCAATTATCCCGCTTGGAAATTGGCCTGACCCCAGAGCGGCCACGGAGCTGGACTTGGGGTCTCCCACCAACCACCTGAGTTCAGGCAAACCCCCAAAAATCACACCCTGGGAAGCCTGGGAGGGTGATTTTCACTGAGCTTTGGCTGATGGTGCCATGGAGATCTGAGGGCAGATGGGACAGGGGAAATCCTGGGAATACCAAGAGGGATCGGGACAAAAGGATGGAAGCTATGGACGAGGCTCAGGGAAATGTTATGGAGTGGGAAAAGAGCCAAAACCTCCAGGTCCAGAGGGAGATTTAAATATTTAAAGCTTCTGAAGTGCACAGAGACCACTCTAAAATCCCAAACTCTCCCCAGCCTTTGTTCAGTTGGGAAAACCTCTGGAAAATCTGAGAATCCAAGCCCTGACCCTTTGTTCCTCAAAAAGCTGCTTGTTAAAAACAACCCAAAATAAAGCCTCGGTTCCTCAGAAAGCTGATCCTCAAAAAAAACCCCAAATCCCGTTGGATTCTGGGCATAAAACTCCTGTAAAACCAATTTATTGCCCAGCTCCACACTGTGATCCAGGAGCTCCAGGGCTGTGCTGTGGATGTCCTCAGAAAAATGAATTCAGCTTGGAAAATGTTCCACCGAGGAAATTCATCATTTCCTGGGCTCAGCACAAAGTGCAGCCTCCTGCACACCTGGGCTTTCCAGGCCTGGCTCTCAGCAAATTCCTAAAAATATCCCAAAAATAACCCAAAAGGGAGGCTTTGGAGTCACCTCTCTGCAGCTGCTTCTCCAAATGTTCATTTTCAGGTGCTCTGCTTTCACCTGTTTCTCATGATTTTGGTGTTAATTATAATTTTCTATAATACTGAAGGTTATTCCAGAGGCATGGTGGGGTTTTTCCCACTGTTCCAGCTCTCCCAGCTGGATGGAACATGGAAAATTCCCAGCAGGTCACTCCTCTCCTTTGAAATTTGGCTTAAAAACCTTAATTTTGTCCCTGTCTCCTCCCTGTTTTCCAAATGCCAGAGCTCCAGGACAGATCCTGCATTGGCAACATTAAAAAACTGGGAATTCTGGGGTGGCAGAATGGGCCCAGATCAGTCTCAGAACTTCTGGGATTTATCAGTTCTTATTTTTAACCTCATCCCCACCTTGTAACTGTTTAATTACTGCCTTAATCAACCCCTGATTTGTTTAATGAGCGAGATCCAAGCGTTTCACCCCCAGCACCTTGGAATTGTGGATTAAAATTCACCTGAACCCTTGGCATCGATTCCAAGTGGGAAAATCAATGCCTGGCACTGGCAGCCATAACCTTGGCAGGGACAAAGGGACAGCAGAGGAGAGCAAGGGGACACGGGCTCCAGGTGGGATCAGGAGGGAGGATGAGCCTGATCTGGCTTGATTGGAATAAAAAAATCCCACAGGAAAGGGCAGGGATGGGAGTGGTACCAATAGATATTTTATTTGTTAAATAAATAGAAATTATTTACCTTATGCTCCCTAATTAATCTCAAAATTAAAGCTGCTCGGCCTGGATCCTGTCACCGCCATCTATCAGAGCACAATTAACTCATCTATCAGCACTCAATTAATTCTTTTTCACTAATTCCCCATTAACTCATTATTGTTTCCCTGCCTGGTCAACAGAGTTTATTCCAGCCGGGACTCCCTCAGCACTGACCCAAACGGGAGAACATTTCCAGTTTTTCCTTTAGGAATGGAACTGTCCTAGATGGAAAACAGGGCTGGCTGGGAGGGGAAACGACCCCAAACCCGCTGCTTTTCCTTAATTCCAAAGAATCCCAGCTCAGTGCCTCTCCCTGCGCAGCTCCGGGGACCATCCCGCGAGCACATCCTTGCGGAGCCGGGATAATTGCCTGGGGCAGGGACACGGGGAGCAGCTGCTCCCAGCCCGGAGCCAATTACCAGAGCCCCTCTCCCATCCCTTCCCTTCCCTCCCCATCCCAGCCCAGCCTCCTCCCGGAGCAGCCGGAACGCGAGGCGAACCCCGGGAGCTGCAGGTCAAGGGCTGCTCCCGCTGATCCCAGCCCGTTCCCGGCTGGAAGTGACTCCTCCATAAAACATCCCGCTCCCGGGAATCGCTTCATTTAGGAGCGGTCCCGCTGAGCAGTGGGGGGAAGGAGACAGATTGGCGTTGGCACAGCGGGTTGGAGACGCTCATTAATTCAATTACAAAGCAGGGAAGGATCCCGGAGCCGGGGAAGCAGCTCGGAGCTTATCAGTGCTGGTGGCTCCTTCCCTGATAAGGGCCAGGCGTCTCCAGGGGGACAGGGACAGCGAGGACAGACGTGCTGGCAATTATCTCACCGGCTGTTCCTGCAAGAAAGAGATTTCCAGGCGGGATCTGCCTGGCTCTGCCTCACAGTGTCCCTTCCAGGGAGCACCCTGGGCTGTGGGAGCTGTCCCAGCCCAGGCAGGGGTGGAACGGGATGAGCTTGAAGGTTTCTCCCACCCAAAACAGTCTGGGGTTCTGGGATCCCCTGTGTGGGAGGGGATCTGCTGGAATTTGGAATTCTGAGACAGGAAGGCAGCTGGCACTCCCCGGTGGCACGTTGTCCCCAAAGGGTGGCCCAGGCATGGTGTGGATCAGGCAGGTGGGGCCTTTGTCCCTCTTGTTATTGCCCGTTCTCAAAACCAGAGACAATTCCATGTCTGAACACCCCAAAAGCAGCTTCAGGCTCATCCCAGCCATGGAACAGAATGGTGTGTACTGGTTTGCTCTGGTTTGCTCCGGTTTGTACTGGTTTGCTCTGGTTTGCACTGGTTTGTACTCGTTTGCTCTGGTTTGCTCTGGTGTCTATAAGTTTGCACTGGTTTGCTCTGGTTTGCACTGGTTTGTACTGGTTGGCTCTGGTTTGCACTGGTTTGTACTTGTTTGCTCTGGTTTGCTCTGGTTTGCTCTGGTGTCTATCAGTTTGCACTGGTTTGCTCTGGTTTGCACTGGTTTGTACTGGTTGGCTCTGGTTTGCACTGGTTTGTACTCGTTTGCTCTGGTTTGCTCTGGTGTCTATCAGTTTGCACTGGTTTGCTCTGGTTTCCACACCAGCAACCAACTGGTTTGAGGTGTCAGGAGCTGTTGGAGCTGCAGGGACAGAGGGGACCTGCCAGGTGTGTCCAGAGCAGTGAAGATCCCGCTTCTCCCCTCTCCTCCCTCACCCTGGAGAGGATTTCAGAAGAGTGAACCAGGCAAAGCCTGTGCAGGCAGAGCAGGAACCTCAGGGACAAGGGAACATTCCCAGCTCCAGCTGTGGTGTTCCAGGAGGTCCTTACTCCTTGCTCCACATGTCCCCAGGGATGCTGGTCCCTCTGGAAGGGTGGGAATGGTGCAGGATGCTGGGTGGGAGTGGCAGGTTGTGTCCCCACAGCCAGGCCTGGGCTGTGCTGACAGATGGGGGGCGGTTGTCACGTTGCTCCTTCTCTCCTCCTCGCTGCTGGGGACACCCTACAAAACTGAAAAGGAGGATTTTTTAGGAAAAGCCAAGCGGTGCTGAGCAGGTTTTCCCCTCTCCCACAGTTTGGTGCCAAGCCCAGAGTGGCATGAGGAGCTACGGGCCGGTGTTCGAGGAGCAGCCATCCCACACCCTCTTCCCTGAGGGCTCGGCAGAAGAAAAGGTCACCCTGGCCTGCCGAGCACGGGCCAATCCTCCTGCCACCTACAGGTGAGCTCGGGGCTCCCTCTGCACCTGGGACGGGATAGAAACATCCAGAATTCTGCTTTCTCCCCTCCACTTCTATATATGGAAAATTATTGACTTGGGAATGAGATTCCTTGTCCTGTGAGGAGCTGAGGGAGCTGGGAAGGGTTTGGAGAGTCCTGAGGGAGCTGGGAAGGGTCTGGAGAGTCCTGAGGGAGCTGGGAAGGGTCTGGAGAGTCCTGAGGGAGCTGGGAAGGGGCTCAGCCTGGAGAAACTCAGGAGGAATTTCTGACTCTGCACAACTCCTTGCCAGGAGGGGACAGCCGGGGGGGATTTGGGATATTCTCCCAGGGAACAGGGACAGGAGGAGAGGGAACGGCCTCAGGCTGGGCTGGGGAGGCTCAGGTTGGACATCAGCAGGAATTTCCTCCTGGAAAGGGCTGGAAGGGGCTGCCCAGGGGGGTTTGGAGTGCCCATCCCTGGAGGTGGCACTGAGTGCTCAGGGTGGGGATTGGGCACAGCCTGGACTCCGTGATCCCGCAGGGACTTTCCAGCCTCAACAATCCCACAATTCTGAGATGTTCCACCCCTCCCAGGGCACAGCTCAGATCCAAATCCACCTCCAGCTGGATATCCACCGGGTCCAGCCCCATGAGCGTGGCCGTGGGGATTTAACCCTTCCCCTGCCCCATTTCTTCCGGCAGATGGAAGATGAACGGCACGGAGCTGAAGCTGGAGCCGGATTCCCGCTACAGGCTGGTGGCCGGGGATTTGGTGATCAGCAATCCCGTGAAAGCCAAGGATTCTGGCTCCTACCAGTGCGTGGCATCCAATCCCAGGGGCACCGTGGTGAGCAGGGAGGCCTCGCTGCGCTTTGGCTGTAAGTTTGGCACCGCCAGGTAAATTAAACACAATGCCAGTTAGGCTGGGCTTAAATGGAGCCTACCTGGGAAAAGGCTGGAGAGAATCTCTCCAGCACATCATCCCATGGAGAAATCTCCTGGCACGCCCATAGAAATTTGGAGAGTTTGGAGAATTTGGAGTATTACAAAGAAAGCCAATGATATTTTTGGATCTCCCTCTGCACAAACCCACCTGAGGAGGGGCAGAGAAAGCGCAGAGGTTCCTCCAGCCCAGGTTCCTCCAGCTGTATTTTCCTGTCCAGGTTTCACTCTGCCTGTTCAGTTTTGCAGGAATTCTCAGCGGAAGAGCGGGACCCCGTGAAGATCACCGAGGGCTGGGGGGTGATGTTCACCTGCAGCCCCCCGCCCCACTACCCAGGTAAGGGGGACACAGCAGAGCACAGGGCTCCCAGATTTTCTGGGAATTTCATGGAAGGAAATTCGAGGTTAATTTAGAGTTTGTAACTCAGCAGAGCAGAGGTGGGACTTGGTACGTCCATGCAAGGGCCAGTTCCAGCTGGGAATTCCACTGGGTCCATCCCACTTGGGAGGACACAACAACCAGCGCAGTCGATTCCCTTTTCCTCTCATGGAAAAACCAACCCAAGCCTGGAATCCCACTGGGTCCATCCCACCTGGGAGGACAAACCTGTCAATTTTATCCCTTTCCTTTTTCCCCCAGGTTTATCCTACCGCTGGCTCCTGAATGAGTTCCCCAATTTCATCCCGGCCGACGGGAGACGTTTCATCTCCCAGACCACAGGCAACCTTTACATTGCCAAGACGGAGGCCTCGGACCTGGGCAACTACTCCTGCTTTGCCACAAGCCACATTGACTTCATCACCAAGAGCGTCTTCAGCAAGTTCTCCCGCCTCAGCCTGGCTGCAGAGGGTCAGTGCTCTTGGATTGTCCCAAAAATGCCAATTCTTATGGGAAAAATCCAAATTAACAAACCCCGCAAAACATTTGGGCCCCACAGTGCTCAAACCACCCTCCAGCCTCTCTTAAGAGGCTCAAAAATATGGATGGGCTGGGATGGGAGGGGAGAAGCTCTCTCTCTCTCCAAGATTCCCTGTTTCCACTCCATCCATGGGGTTTCTCTATTTTTAATGGATAATTCTGGTACAGGGAAAAGGGAATTAAACAGGAGGAAGGCCTGGATGGACATGGATTGGAGCAACCTGGGATAGCGGAAAGTGTCCCTGTCCATGGCACGGGTGGGACTGGATTGGCTTTAAGGACCTTCCAACCCAAACCATTCCAGGATTCTGGGATTCTCGGGAATTGCAGAGCCCTGAGATGTTATAAAAGAGATTTTTAGAGACTTCAGCAAGAGCTGTCTGAAAAAGAAAATGAAGCCTCTGTCCCCTCACCCAAATGGGTTGGGAAGTCACCTCATGGGTCCCTCTGCTCTTTGAGACCCCCTGTGGGTGGCATTTCAGTGTCACCCAGGTCCCCTGAGCGGTGTTTTCCCCATGGCAGATGCCAGGCAGTTCCCACCCAGCATCAAGGCCAGGTTCCCTGCGGACACCTACGCTCTGACCGGGCAGATGGTGACCTTGGAGTGCTTTGCCTTTGGAAAGTGAGTGCAGCTCCGCGTGGATCGGGATGGGGATGGGGATCAGGATGTGGAGGGAACGGCAGAACTTCCACACCTCCAATGGAAGCGATGGAGGGAAATGGGAAAAGGGAGGAACTGGCCAAAGCCAAGGCCCAGTGGGGCAGGACCGGGGTGGCCACGTCGGGACTGAGCTCAGCCCGGATTCACCAGATCGCCTTTTCCGCAGCCCCGTGCCCCGGATCAAGTGGAGGAAGCTGGATGGGCCGCAGTCCTCCAAGTGGATCGGCAGTGAGCCCCTGCTGCAGATCCAGCAAGCTGGATTTGAGGATGAGGGGACGTACGAGTGTGAGGCGGAAAACGCCAAAGGGAGGGACACCCACCAGGGCCGCATCATCATCCACGGTAATGCATCCAAACACGTCCCTTATCCAAGGGGATGCATCCAAACATGTCTTTTATCCAAGGGGACACACCAAACTCATCCCTTATCCAAGGGGACACACCCAAACACGTCCCTTATCCAAGGGGACACACTAAAATCATCCCTTATCCAAGGGGACACACCAAACTCATCCCTTATCCAAGGAGACACACCCAAACACATCCCTTATCCAAGGGGACACACCAAACTCATCCCTTATCCAAGGGGACACACCCAAACACGTCCCTTATCCAAGGGGACACACCAAACTCATCCCTTATCCAAGGGGACACACCAAACTCATCCCTTATCCAAGGAGACACACCCAAACACATCCCTTATCCAAGGGGACACACCAAACTCATCCCTTATCCAAGGGGACACATCCAAACATGTCCTTCATCCAAACACGTGTCCATCCAAGGAACACATTCAACACGTGTCCTTCACCCAGGGAACACATTCAACACATGTCCTTCTTCCAAGGGGACACAAACATGCGTCCATCATCCAAGAAATACATTTAAACATGTGTCCTTCACCCAGGAAAGTGTCCTTCACCCAGGAGGACACGTCTAAACACGTCCTTCACCCAAGGAACACATCTAAACAGGTGTCCTTCACCCAAGGAACACATTAAACATGTGTCCTTCACCCAGAGAACACATTTTACCTTCCCAGAGCACACCAAGGTGCCCCAGGCAATGGTCCGAGGCTTTGGGCCCAAAACCACCCCCTCCAATCCTGCCTCTCACCAGCCCTAATTAAAGGTGTTGCAAAGCCCCCAGCCAAGACCTGCAGGGATCGGGGAAACCTTTCCTTGGTGGGCATATTTGGGCTGTGGCAAGGAGAGAGAGAGAGAGCTCTTAACAGGCTCTAAAAATCATCACAGCAAACATCAGGGAACCAGGGAAGGAAGGAGAGCGATAAAAATCAAACTTGGCTCGCGCTTAAGATCCTCTCCAAGCCTGAGGAGCTTCCACCAGGGGTAATGCTCCAAGCTGTTGAGCAGATCTAGTCAAGCTAAAAAACTTAAGGATGGTTACCTCATCCTGATTCCAGTTTTTCCCGAAGTTCAGGAATTGCCTGGAGCTGAGAGAGGGAAGGTTTAGAGGAGAAGAAATTCTTTACTGTCAGAGCGGTGACACCCTGGCCCAGGGTGGAAGGGGATGGTGGCACAGGGGCTGTGGCTTCCTCATCCCTGGAAGTGTTCCAGGCCAGGCTGGACAGGACTTGGAGCAACCTGGGATGGTGGAAGGTGCTCCTGCCCATGGCAGGGGGTGGCACTGGGGGATCTTGAAGCTCCTTTCCAACCCAAACCATTCCATGATTTGATGGTTCAGGAATGGCTGAATTCACTCTTAAGAAGAGAAACCAATTCCTCAGCCCTGGATTCTGCCCTGGTCTTGCACAGCCAGAGCTCAGCAGGACCCGGCCGTGCCTCTCACAGCACAAAAGACCGGGGCTGCTCCCGCGGCAGATCCCGCTGTGCCAACGACTGTGCCGGCAGCACTGGCACAGGGACATCCTTCTGCCAGCCTGGCACTGCCACCTCTCAGCTGAGCTCCTTGGCTCTGCCCTCTCTCTCTTGTCCCCTGCAGCCCAGCCTGAGTGGCTGGACGTGATCTCGGACACGGAGGCCGACATTGGGTCCGACCTGCGCTGGAGCTGTGTGGCTTCGGGCAAGCCCCGGCCCACGGTGCGGTGGCTGCGGGATGGGCAGCCCCTGACGTCCCAGGTACCCCCCCAGCCAGCTCTGATCCCGCTCCTCCAGCCCCAGCCCCTCCTCCTGCCTCACTCCTGCATCCCTGCCCCGGTTCTCATCCCGCATCCCTCCACCATGTGCCCCCATCGGGCTGCGACGCGATGGCACCATCCCCAAATCCCCTCTCCTGGCACTGCCATCCCAGCCATTGCTTCGTGCAGCTGCAGGGGCTCACAGCCGGCCAGCAGGGAGGACAAACAGCGCCTCGTGCCTGCCCTGGTGTCACCTGCATGCTGCTGCTCAGGTGTCTCGGCAAACAGAGCACGGCGACGTGGGGGAGTGACTGCACAGACATAAAAACAATTCCTGTGTTTTCACCCATGGAAAACCAGGCCACCCCGAGGAGTCTGTGACGAAACTCAACCCCGACCCAGCCGAGGACTGAGTTCCATTTTTACTTTTTTGTTTTTCTCATCTAATGGGTTCATCCTCTTGTTTGCACAGAACCGCATCGAAGTGAGCGGTGGAGAGCTGAGATTTTCCAAGCTAGTCCTGGAGGACTCTGGCATGTATCAGTGTGTGGCTGAGAACAAGCATGGCACAGTTTATGCAAGTGCTGAATTAACAGTGCAAGGTAATTCCTCCTTTCCCAGAGCTCTGGGTTCCAATGGGACACTGAAAAAAATCTCTTCCTAATATCCTGATGTGATCCTGACGTTGTGATGTCGCAGTGAGATAAGAGCGGGCAAAAACTGCTCTGCTCACCACTGAAATGGTTGCTGGTTCAACATGACACTGTGCAAGCCTTGAAATTCTAAATCCTGTATAAATTCTGTGTGAAAGTGGACAAAAAAATCTGTTTAGCCACAGGAAGTGGACAGGACACCCAGCAGCAGCACTACAACCTCTCTTCCACTACAAATTCCTCTTTTTTTGGAGGAAAGAGGTAAAAAAAAAAAAAAATTCAGCCTCCATTCCACGTGGTTTGATGGATGGTGACTGGAGCTGAACTGCTGCCAAACTTGTTCCACATTAGTCCAAAAGTCCATCTCCTTGTGGAGATGCCAAAGATAAATTGAAGGCCCTGAGCACCAACTGCTCAACATTAACACACTGAGGCCAACAGGTAAATCCCGATTCCATCTGCAATTCCAGGAGGAGTTTCAGGCAAGCTGGATGTCTGCGTTGGTCAGGATATTGAAGAGATTATCCTCGACATGTTCCAAAGCAGCTGTTGTTGTGTCTGTCAAAGACCTTGCACTTGTTAGGGTCATTCCCATCGCTCCGTCCCACTTGTGTGCCACATAATTCCTGCCTGGCAGGCATCAGGATCCACCCAGCAGCCAAGGAATTCCTCCCTTATCCCGCTCTCCAGACTCTGCCTCGCTTCTCTTACCGAGCCATCCAACAACAAATCAATTCCCACTCGCACGGTGCTGAAATTCCCCCCAGGACAGCGTTTCTAATCATGCCTTAATCCTCTTTTTTTATCCCTGTAGCCTTAGCTCCAGATTTTAGACTAAACCCAGTGAAGCGCCTGATCCCGGCAGCCCGGAGTGGGAAGGTCATCATCCCGTGCCAACCACGAGCAGCACCAAAAGCCACCGTGCTCTGGACCAAAGGGACAGAACTCCTAGTCAACAGCAGCAGGTAGCAGCACAGAGTCAACTTCCACCTAGAAAACGTAGCTGAAATAATTTTTTTCTTTTTACCAGGAGACTGGACTCAATGATCCAAATGTGCTGCTTCATCTCTGAATTTTCTTAGTCCTCTAATTTCTTCTTTAGAAAATTCCTACACAATATTTTCTGCCTGATTTTGTCCCCGGTTTCTCCAAAATCAGTGGAAATTCCCAAATGTCCAGCAGGAGCAGATCTTTTAACATTCCTTTGTGTGGTTCCTCCTCCATTGCAGGGTGATGATTACGGCGGACGGGACCTTGATCCTGCAGAACATCAGCAAATCTGATGAGGGAAAATACACCTGCTTTGCCGAGAACTTCATGGGCAAAGCCAACAGCACTGGAATCCTCTCTGTCCGAGGTAGGGATGTTTATTTGGGGTCAATCAAGCAAGAAAAGGCTAAGAATGAATGATGTGATGTTTCTCCTCTCCTTACACTCCCAAAAACCAGAATAATCAGGGAATCAAAGTGATTTCAGGTGGAGCAGCAAAACTTCTGCCTGACCCACCAACAAACGGCCCTTGAGCAAAGCATTTCCGTTTCCTAATCCTTCTTCTTCCTCCCATGAAGCTCCAGCTGTCAGAGTGGGATGAGGAGCTGGAAGGGATGGTTTGGATACTGGGATGGGGACATTCTCGGCTAACGGCCCTTCCCGCTCATTCCCTGCAGATGCCACCAAGATCACGCTGGCACCATCGAGTGCCGACATCAACGTGGGCGAGAACCTCACCCTGCAGTGCCACGCGTCCCATGACCCCACCATGGACCTCACCTTCACCTGGTCCCTGGATGATTTCCCCATCGACTTTGACAAGTCCGAGGGTCACTACCGGCGAGCCAGCGCAGTGAGTCCAGAGGGAATTCCGGACCATCCAAAAGGATGGAAAATTAATTCCACACTCGTTGTTTGCATGTTTGTGCCCACCAAAGCTGCTCCGTCGTTTGCCCAGAGTGGTTGTGAATTCCACATCCCTGGAAGTGTCCAAGGCCAGGGATTGGATGGGGATTGGAGCAGTCTGGGACAGTGGAAGTGGCCATGGCTGGGGTGGAATGGGATGGGCTTTAAGATCCTTCCCAATTCAAACCATTCCAGGATTCCATTCACTCCCCTCCTAAACTGGAGGAGAAAGGAAAAGGCCTGTGGATAAAGGCAGGCAGAGATCACCCAGTGATCACTCAATGATCGATCAATGACCACTCATTGATCACTCAATAACCACTTAATGATCACTCAATGATCAATCAGTGATCACTCAATGGTCACTCAATGATCAATTAATGTTCACTCAATGTTCAGTCAATGATCACTTAATGATCACTCACTGATCACTCATCGATCACTCTCCAATCACCATCCCAAGCCCAACAGACCCAGCACAGCCTCGGCCTTGGCCAACACTGGATCCATCCTGGATCCATCCAGGTCCATCACCCATGGGGGAATATTTTCCCATCTCCGTCCTCTCCACCTCCACCACCTTCAAACCACCCAAACCCAACCCACACTGAATTCTGGCCTGTGACCGGTCACCTTCTGATGCCGTCCCCACCGTGTTCTCCTGTTGCCCTGCAGAAGGAGGCTATCGGGGACCTCAGCATCTCCAACGCGCAGCTGCGGCACTCGGGGCGTTACACCTGCACAGCCCAGACCGTGGTGGACAGCGCGTCCGAGTCAGCCACGCTCACCGTCAGAGGTAATTCCCTGTGGGAATGTTCCCTGCTCCTGGCAAACCCAGAGCAATGACATGGCCCGTGCCATCAGCTGCTCTGTAACCACCTCACACCCAATTAATTCTGTGATATGGCCCAGCGGGTTTTATTTTCACCTAAAACTTGGGTTTGATCATCTTGGAGGTCTTTTCCAACCTTACCAACCAGGCTGAGGAGATTTTCCAGAGGCTTCCCAGCTTCCAGAAAAGAAAGGCCCAATGTGAATTTAGGACTTGCACAATGCACAGAGTGATAAACCTTCAGATCTTCCATGTCAGTGACACATTTCCCATCCTTCCAGGACCTCCAGGCCCACCCGGGGGGGTGGTGGTGAGGGACATCGGCGACACCAGCGTCCAGCTGAGCTGGAGCCGTGGCTTCGACAACCACAGCCCCATCGCCAGGTACCTCATCGAGGCCCGGACCCTCCTGTCCAGCCAATGGAAGCAGATGCGCACCAGTGAGTGTCCCCACGGTGGCACCGGTGACACACCGAGGCCACCGGCCACCGGCCAGTCCTGGCTCCGTGCTGCTCCTCGCTCTATTCCTTCTCCTCTGGTGTTATTGGATTTTACAGATCCCGTAAACATCGAGGGCAACGCAGAGACAGCGCAGGTGGTGAACCTCATCCCGTGGATGGATTACGAGTTCCGGGTCTTGGCCAGCAACATCCTGGGAATTGGGGAGCCCAGTCTGCCCTCCAGCAAAATCCGCACCAAGGAAGCAGGTGGGTGTGGAAGCAAGCCAGGTCCCTGTCCCTGCCTGGGATGGTCCCAAAGGATGAATTATCTCCTGGAGAGCTCCCAGAGCTGAGGCCACCACAGGATTTTCCATCTTTTTGCCCATTTCTGTGCCCATTTCAAAGAAGAGCAGGATTAGAGCTGCACTTGGCAGCACTGCATCCAGCTGGGAATGTTCATTCCATGTCCAGCTGCTTGGACAGAAACAATGGGACAACAGCAGGAGAACCTCACCCAACCCACCAAATGCAAACCAGCTTCTTCCTAATAAATCTCCCCTCCATATCCCCAATTCAGATCTCCATCCTTGTCCCCTCAGACACCAAATCCTTGTCCCATGTCCCTAAATCACCTGGTCAGGCACAAGCTGGAATTCCACAGAGCCCAGGCCTTTCCTGGGAGCTGTCCCATCTGGTGTCACCAGTGTCACGCCGTGTTTGTGCTCCTCTCCATCGCTCCCACCTCCTTAACCCAAACTCTGTTCTTTTTTTGGGGGACCTCACAGCACCGACAGTGGCACCGTCTGGGCTCGGCGGCGGCGGAGGGGCTCCCAACGAGCTCATCATCACCTGGACGGTGAGTTGGGAACAGGGAAAGCACCAAGGTAGGACCACATGGTGTTTTTTGGCGGGGGAAATCAGTGCTGCCATCCTAGTTTGGACACAGGGTTGAGCCAAGGGCTGGTTTGGACAGACCAAGCGCACATTTCCTTCGAGAAATCAGCGCCACCGTCCCAGTTTGGATGAGCCAAATCCCAGTTTGGAAGGACCAAGGCTTTCTCTCTCTTCCCAGCCGACGCTGCGGGACTACCAGAACGGGGATGGCTTTGGGTACATTGTGTCCTTCCGGAGGAAGGGCAGCCAGGCCTGGCTGAGGGCGCAGGTGCCGCACGCGGAGTCGCTGCACTTCGTGTACCGCAACGAGAGCATCGCGCCCTACACCCCCTTTGAGGTGAAGATCAAGGCCTACAACAGGAAAGGGGAGGGCCCTGAGAGCCTCACGGCCATCGTGTACTCAGCAGAGGAAGGTAAAGAGCAGCAGGAGAGCTGGGAATGTTCACCTGGAGAGGAAAAGGCTCCAGGGAGAGCCCAGAGCATCTCCCAGGGCCTGAGGGGGCTCCAGGAGAGCTGGAGAGGGACTGGGGACAAGGGATGGAGAGACAGGACACAGGGAATGGCTTCCACTGCCAGAGGGCAGGGGTGGATGGGATTTTGGGAAGGGATTGTCCCCTGGGAGGGTGGGAAGCTGGGATGGAATTCTCAGAGCAGCTGTGGCTGCCCCTGGATCCCTGGCAGTGCCCAAGGTCAGGTTGGATGGGGTTTGGAGCAGCCTGGGACAGTGGAAGGTGTCCCTGCCATGGCAGGGGTGGCACTGGATGAGCCTTAAGGTCCCTTCCACCCAAACCATTCCACGACTGAACAGACTCAGAATTCCCCATTTTGTCCAACCCACTACCTTTCCTCAGCCAGACCACTGCAGATCCATGTCCGTCTGGGAGCTTGGACGTTCCTTTGGCTTCTCTACTCCTCCAAACTCTCAGAGTGATCATTCCCTAAGCCCAGCCCTGACTGCCCCACAGCCTTGGGGCAGACACGGATCCCAGAGCTCACAGCTGTGGCCCTGCTTGTCCCCCTAAGTCCCTAAATCCCTTCCTCTCGCTCCGTAACACAACATCAGCTGTCTGCCAGGGGATGATGCTGCGGGAAAACCTTTTGTTCCCAATGGGCCCAAAGTCAGGAAAAGGATTTTATTCCTGTCTTTCAGAACCCAAAGCGGCTCCTTACAGGGTCATTGCCAAGTCTGTCCTGTCCTCAGAGATGGATGTGTCCTGGGAGCCTGTGGAGCAGGGAGAAATGACCGGAGTGCTTTTGGGATATGAGGTAGGAGATTCCAATGGGAATGGGAGACCCTGAGAGCCCAGCAAGGAAAATTCCCCCGGGTTATGTGAGGTGAAAGGAAACAGCATTTTGATTCCAGAGGTGGGGGATAATTCTCACACCACGTGGTTCTAATGGGGCTGGCACTGCTCTGTCAGGAGAGATTAAAGGGAATCATCCAATTTTTCCTGTCTGCCTTTCCCAGGAGGCCGTGGCCTCATTCCTAGGCACACACAAAGCAAAGTACACAGAAACAAACACCCAAAGGCCCTTCAGGGCGGGCTGACTTGGGATTTGCAGATCTCTCCTTCCTAAACCCATCCCGTCCTTTTCCATGCAGATCCGGTACTGGAAGGACGGGGACAAGGAGGAGGCGGCTGACAGAGTGAGGACAGCGGGGCTGGTGACATCGGCTCATGTCACCGGCCTGAACCCCAACACCGACTACCACGTGTCAGTGCGAGCCTACAACCGGGCAGGGACCGGCCCCCCCAGCCCTGCCACCAACGTCACCACCACGAGACCTCGTGAGTGAGCCCTGACCCCTCCACTTTCCACAGGATCCCCCAAAATCACCCAAACTTTGATCTTGGTGCTCTTGCTTGATGTCCCCTGAACGCCCCACAGTGGTGACAGCTCAGGGGATGGCTGGGACCAGCACAGCCTTCTCCTCCCTCCCTGCTTTACCCAATCCCTGTCTGGTTTTGCATCCCTCAGCACCAAAAAGGCCACCTGGGAACATCTCCTGGACTTTTTCCGGCTCCTCAGTCAGCATTAAGTGGGACCCCGTGGTGGCCAAGGCAGATGAGTCAGCGGTGACGGGGTACAAGGTACGGCCAGCGTGGCTGGGCTCTCCTGGAGGTGATCCAAGGAAATCACAGGGAACAGGAGCTCAGAATTCCCTCTTCCCACAGATGCTCTACAGGCAGGATTCCCACTCGGCTCCCACCTTGTACCTGGCCAGCAAGAGCCACATCGACATCCCCATCCCCGAGGATTTCACTCACGCCTTCGTCCAGATCCGGGTGACCGGGCCCGGTGGGGACGGGACCCCGGCAGAAGTTCACATCCTCCGGAACAGCGGTACCTGTGCTCCTCTGGCCACACCCACCCTACTGACCACACCCCTTCAACTGACCACACCCCTTCAACTGACCACACCCCTTCAATGTGCCACTCCAGCCACACCCACTCCACTGACCACACCCATTCAGCTGATCACATCCATCCATGTGCTCTTCTGGCCACACCTGGCCCTCTGACCACACCCACTCCACTGACCACACCCATTCAACTGACCACACCCATCCATGTGCTCCTCTGACCACACCCACTCCAGTGACCACACCCATTCCTCTGACCACACCCACCAATGTGTGCCTCTGGCCACACCCACTTCCTCTGCTCCCTGACCACACCCTCTCCATGCCCAAATTCCCCTTTCCAAGGTTCTCCAAGGCCCTGGAGCTCACCCACAGGACACCTCCTGTCCTTCCTTTCCCAGCAGGAAGGACTCAGTCACGCCCCTCCCGTCCTGGCCACAGCACAATCCCAATAAATTGTGTTTTAAAACCCCACTCTCCCTTCCAGGGCCACGGGAGAACATCCTCCCACAGTGTTCCGGGTTGAGACTCTGGAATTGGTCATTTCTGGAATTGTTTTTTCTTGGAATCAACCTTTGGTTCCCTTGTGCTGTTCACTCATAGGAATTTCTGACTCTTCTCCATCTCCCTACTCCTCTTCCCAAACTCAGTCCAGCCTGACCCAGCTTTAGGATTTGCAGCCTCAAGACCCCAAAACACCCAACTTCCCAAGAGTTACGAGCTAAAAACCATTTAAGTTTTCCACTAAGAGTGAAACCCCATCTCTGTGGGGCCACAGCTCCACCAAATTCCCTAAATCCAGTGGCGAATTCCCAGCACCCACCCCCAAATTCCTGTTCCCAGCACTCCCAGGAGTTTTACCAGCGCCAAACACACAAAAAACCCCACAAAACCTCCCTCAAGTTCCCCGTGGTGCCCGCTCCACCCCACATCCCCATCCCTATTCCCTGTTTTTCCAGGGACGAGCATGATGGTGGAGGACTCGGGGATGAGGCCAGCGCCACACGCCATGGCCATCGCCACCAACTCCCTGCTGATGGTGGCCCTGATCAGCTCCCTGGAGCTCTGACCGTGGCTCCTCCCGATCCCATGGGAACAACGCAAATCCCGCTACGGGGCAGCACCGTGGGGAGAGGATTGGACCACGTGGTTGGAAGGGAGGAAGAAATTAAAAAAAGCTTTTTTTTTTTTTTGGTTTGGAGGAACAAAAGCTTTCATACAAGACATGGGTCTTTAACCGATTAAATGTTTTTTAAGGAAAACGAGGAAAATGAAGAATTCTCCGGGAATTCTGCAGCCAGCTGCCCCTGCCCTCACTGTATCCATAGGTTTTCTGCCTTATTGAAGCCATGTATGAGATAACCAGACTGCTAAATTTGACTTTTTTTTTAACTTTGTACAGTGAATTCCGTGGGGGGGACGGGGACTGAGGAGTTCAGGGACCAGCATGTTCCACACTCATCCCACCACAGCCAGCTCAGAGCATTTATGGGACAGGATTGTTCCTTTTTCCCACAAAAAAGAGCCAAACCCTGCAGGAACCAGCCCAAGGAGACAAACCCACGGGAAGGTGGAGCTCTGCCCCAGCCTGAAAAGCTTTTTTTACTACTCTGGTGTTCACTTGCAGCTCCAGCCTGGTGCTTGTCTCAGCTGTGAGGTGGAAATTCCATGTTTTCCCATATCCCATGTGCTTTTCGGGTGGATTTGTCACCCTGTTTGCCTCTTTGGGAAAAGCGGATCCTTTCCCAGAATCCCTAATTTGGGCAGCTCTGCCTAAAAATGGAGGTGTCAATAAATCCAATTTCAGAGGGGCTTAAAGAAGAAATTTTTTAAAAATGACAAAATTAAAACAGGAATGGGAGAATCCAGGAAGCCACCACTGGGACAACAAGGAAAATTTGGACTCGGATTCATCTCCCTGCACTGAGAATTCACCCAGCCAAAATTCCAGGCTCGGATTGGGACTGCAAAGGCTGAGATCCAGCCAGGAAGTGGCTCTGGATTCCAGCTCCAACAGCTGCCGGACATCCCAAGAAAGCTCTGGGACGCTGAGGAGCCCCCTCCACTCCAGAGGCTGGGAAAAGCAGGAATGCTGAGCTGAGCACCCACAGGACTGGTTGGGAATCGATGTTGCCTGTTGAAATCTCTGTCTCCCAGTAAAGCAGTTGACCAAAGTTAACGAGAATTAGTTGGTGTTGCTGCTGGTTCCATCCCAAGGGGAGTTTTAGGGATTTTCCCCAGCTGTGATTCCTCAATCCCAGAGAAAACCGTGCCAGCCTGGGCAATCCCGACCCTGGAATTTCCTGGCTGGGCCCTGACGTGCAGTTTTCCCTTTAAATGCCAATTCCTCACCCTTTTTAGCCCAGGTGGTGGCAGGGAAATCCCTCCCCAGACAGGGCAGCTCAGGCTTTGTTAAGCCCTATTTTGGGCAGTCCCTTCTGCCATTCCATTAATCCAGGGTTGGGAGAGCCACGGGGAAGGGTCTGCACCTGCAAATCCGGCATTTGGACCTCAGGAAATGACAAAAATCTACTTTTAACGCCCAGCTAGAGCCACCAACGGCAGGAAAAAGCTTGGAATTCTCCTTAAAACCCCTCAGAGCTTCCTAAAATACAGCCCAGGGGTTAAAGGTGTGCAGAGTCAGGGAGAGAAATGGAATTCAGGGGATTTGGAGGGAGGATGGAGAGAGGGGAGGATGGAGTGAAGGAGGGGAAGGATGGAGAGAGGGAAGGATGAAGGATGGATGGAGAGAGGGAAGGATGAAGGATGGATGGAGAGAGGGAAGGAGCCCTGCCCAGCTCCAGGCCCTGGTGATCCCAAAGGTCCCGGAGTTCAGAGCAGAGAGAGACATTTTTTCCTAAATTTCTGCCCTTTATGGTGGGAATTCAGGGGCAGTGGTTAAGAAAAGATGATATTGCAGGGAGAGAGGGGAAAAAGGAGGGATGGAGATGCTCTTCCAAGGGTTTTTACTTCCCTACTTGCACTGAGCTCCAACCTCTGCTATTCCCTTTTCCTTCCTTCTCCCTTCCTTCCTCTATTATGATAAACATCCCCCAATCCTTAATATCCCTTCAAAAATCAAAGAGCACCCCCTAACAAAATCCCATTAAAGGGCCTTTGTGACAGCTGGACCCCACTGGCCATCCCAGCCCTCGGTCTCCTAATAAAAACTCCAATTATGGATTAATTTTCCCTGCTCTGAGCATCTGGCTCCCCTCAGAAATTACAAAACCCCACAATCCAAAGATGAAGGAGATTTTTGGCTCCCACTCTGACTTCCCCAGCAGAGCTGGAGCTTTCATCCCGCTGGATTTGGGAATCCCAGCTGGGCCCAAGACACTGAAATTTCCATGACAAAGAGCAGAGAGGCTCCTGCAGATGAGGCAGCTCTGGACCATTAACTCCCAGCCCGCTGTGATGGGTCATTCCCGATTTTTCCATGTTCAGGAGGTGAAAAAAACCCTCTGGGATTCAGCTCTGGGAAGTGCCTGGTTTGATTTTCATTCAAATAAATAAAATTATTTCCCTCCATACCCATGTTTTTCAATATCAAAGCATTTTTGTGTCGTCCTGGTAAAAGGAAAAACTGTGGAGGATCCCAAGAATCCTGAATTCCTAATCCAGGCTCCAAAGTGGCTGAAAATCTTACTTTATAAACTGTGTCTTTTGCAAATAAATTCTAAATATCCCATTAAATACTTTAGGGATCCATAGAATGTCCTGAGTTGGAAGGAGAGGATCACCAAAATCCAACTGTGGACGACCCACAGAATCCCATTCTGAATTCCTGAATTCTTAATCCAGGTTCCAAAGCAGCCAAAAATATTCAATAATAAGCTGTGTCTGTTGCAAATAAATTCTAAATATCCCATTAAACACTAATGGGATCCATGGAATGTTCTGAGTTGGAAGGGGAGGATCACCAAAATCCAACAATGGATGATCCCAAGACCCCCATGCTGAATTCCTGACCCTAACAAAGAGCCAAAGGCAGGGAATTGAGTCAATCTCCATTCATTTCTCGTGCTGCTCTTTTCCTGCAAATCCTGCCCAGGCAGCAGAGCCCGAGGCTGAACAGGATCCCCATGATCACCCCACTCCCAATTCCCAGCACAGCCTCGTAAAACCACTGCTTCTTCCAAAAATTCTCCCGCTGCTCCGGGGGGCCCGTGGCGTTTCCCGGTGGTTCCTCCCCGATGGCCACCAGCTGCTGCTCCCAGGTCAGAGATTTCTCGAAGTCGAGATCCACCAGATCCCTGGGGATCACCCTGAGGCCGAAGTAGATCCTCTTGACGAGCTGGAAGGAGCTCAGCACCTGCACGTCGCAGCGGTAGGTCCCGGAATGCGACTCCAGCGCCGGCGAGAAGCTCAGGGAAGGGCTGGGATTGCGGAAGGGATGGAACAGGAGGTCGTTGGTGGTGATGAGCCCCCGGGCGAACCTCCAGGTGTAGCCAAAATTTGGTCCCTCCAGGCTGGCGGCATCCGGGGAGAGGCAGGTGAGCTGGAAGGGTGTTCCCTCGGGAATGCTGAAGTGCCGGAGGCCGCAGATCCAATCACTGAGGCAGCGCGAGCGCACCAGGGAGCAATTGCGGCGCTCCCCGGCCGGGCTGACCTCGCACAGCTGCTCCTGCTTCACGCCCAGCCCGCAGGTGACAGTGCAGGGCGTGGAGTTCACCACCACCATGGCCTTCAGCCCCAGAGGGATGGACTCTGCTCCCGGGGGAAGATCCAAGCCTGATCCTAGTTCTGAGGGAAGCCCAGATCCTGCTTCCGAGGGATGCTCCAGTCCTGATCCCGCTTCTGAGGGAGGCTCAGATCCAGGTTCCAAGGGAAGCTCCGATCCTGATCTTACTTCCGAGGGAAGCTCCGATCCCAAGGGAGGCTCTGAGCCCAGTTTCGAGGGAAGCTCTGATCCCAATCCTGAGGGAAGCTCTGAGTCTGCTCCTGAGGGAAGCTTCGATCCTGGTTCTGAGGGAAGCTCTGAGCCCGATTCCAAGGGAAGCTCTGAGCCTGATCTCACTTCTGAGGGAAGCTCCGATCCCAATCCCAGTTCTGAGGAAAGTTCTGAGCCTGGTTCCAAGGGAAGCTCCAATCCCACTCCCGAGGGAAGTTCCAATCCTGATCCCAAGGGAAGCTCAAATCCTGCTCCTGTGGGAAGCTCCAAGCCTGGTTCCAAGGGAAGCACCGCTGGAATGCACAGGGCGCACAGCAGGATCACCACGATGGGGCTCTGCTCCATCTTCCAGGTGCTTTTGTGTCTGGGTTCAGCACTCCGAACCCCCCGGAGTCATTCCATGAATCTCCCAGGTTCTCTGGGATGTCTCTGACATCCCACCAGATCTAATCCTTCCACCTGGGAAAATCCTCCCGGATGTGGAGCTGGAGGCACTACTGAAAAAGGACACAGCAAGGCATTACTGGATCCAGCAGGGCAGGAATTCCAGGAATTCCACTGGGAATGGTCTTTGAACAGGACAGGAGGATGTTCTGATCCATTGGATCCAATCCAACTCTGCCCAAATTCCATCAGTTTTGGGTGTGTTGGGCAATTTCAGAGTGAAATTCTCTCTTCTCTGTAAGACTTCCATCATTACTTTTGATGGGTTCTATTTTGGATGGATTCCCACTGGAAAAAGAGCGGCACCAGTTTCATTTTCCCACCAAACTCTGAATTTCCAGCAGGAATCTCCCAAATAACGCTGTGGAGTGTGAGGAAATCCCAAAATCCCAGTTCCTCATGGAGGCCCTGTCCAATCCCCACTTATACAAACACATCCCAGTCTGGAGCACTCCCCAAATCCAACCCCAACATTCTAACCTCTACTGGGGCTGATCCATGGGAATCCAGGGTGGTCTGAGCCAGTTTGGCTCCGGTCACTCCGTGTCCACACCAGGCCCTGGAGCTGTTCCCATGGGAGCAGCTCTGATGTCACAGCCGGGGCACAACAGCCCCAAACATTCCAAGGAAGAACCCTCAGGGAAGGTCCAGCAAATCCTGGCAGCTCCGGAAGCTCTGGGGGAGGCTCTGGATGAAATTCCCAGCCTTGGAAGGAGCCACAGGAGTTGGGAGAGCTCTCAGAGCCTTCATTCCTGAGGGATCCAACCCCAGACAGCCACTGATGGATCCACAGGAATCGTTCCCACACTGCCATCCCAGGAAAACGCTGAGAGATTCTGGTAGGATCCATGCGGTGCGCAAGCATCCCAAAAAAATAATGCTGAAGCGTTCTTCCCTGGAAAATCCAGGTTTTTTTGATGGAGGAACCCCCCATAGTTCCATGGAATCATGTTCTCCATAGTTTCTGACCACAATTTTATGGAAAAGGCATCCCATAATCAGTCTCCTGATGGGCATCTCTGGATTCCCACAGGGATTTGGGTTTGCCGAGTTCCTCCGCACGTAACGAACATCCGGATTTCCCTCCCTCACATTCCTTAATTAACTGAGGAATTCCCAAAGCTCCAGGAGGATTTTCCGCCCCCAATCCCCCCTGGAGCTGCCCTCCCCTCCCAGCTCTGAGTGCACTCAGGGATCTGGGAATTCCAGACTGGTTTGGGTGGGAAGGGACCTCAAATCCCACCCATTCCACCATCCCAGATGCTCCAAAGCCCGTCCAGCCTGGCCTGGGACAGCCACGGATTCTCTGGGAATTCCATTCCCGAAGCACTCAGGGTTTGGTTTTACTCCAGGTTTACTCCTCTCCCTTCACTAAAACCAACAAAAAATACCCTAAAAACCCCAAACACGGCATGTTTGAAAGACTCCCAAATTCCAGCACGACAGAAACCCCCAACTTTTCCATGGAAAAGCCAAGATTTACCCATGGATTTTAGGAAATGGAAGGTACCTCTTTATTTACAAACACAGAACCACCACCGCTGCAGGAGCTGACCCAATATCGTACAAAACCAGGGAATAAAATAAGGGTGGGAATAAATCAGGAAATAAAATAAAGATGGGAATAACCAGGAAATAAAATAAAATAAAATAAGGACGGGAATAACCAGGAAATAAAATAAGGATGTGAACAAAATGGGAAAGAAAATAAGAATGGGAATAAAGCAGGAAAGAAAATAAGGATGGGAACAAAGCAGGAAATAAAATAAAATAAGGATGGGAATAACCAGGAAAGAAAATAAAATAAGGACGGGAATAACCAGGAAATAAAATAAGGATGGAAATAAAACAGGAAATNTAAAATAAAGATGGGAACAAAGCAGGAAATAAAATAAGGATGGGAATAACCAGGAAATAAAATAAAATAAAATAAGGACGGGAATAACCAGGAAATAAAATAAGGATGGAAATAAAACAGGAAATAAAATAAAGAAGGGAACAAAGTGAGAAATAAAATAGAGATGTGAATAAGACAGGAAATAAAATAAAATAAAATAAAATAAAATAAAATAAAATAAGGATGGGAATAATCAGGAAATAAAATGAGAACAAAGCAGGAAATAAAATAAAGATGGGAATAACCAGGACAGAAAATAAAGATGGGAACAAACCGGGAAATAAAATAAGGATAGGAATAATCAGGAAATAAAATAAAGATGGGAACAGACCAGGAAATAAGGATGGGAATAAAGCAGGATATAAGAGAAGGATGGGAATAAACAAAGGCATTTACACTGTACAGAGGGGAAGCTGAGTTTGGGGTGGATTCAATGCTTTAACCCAACCTGCAGAAGCTTGGCCTGGGCATTTTTAATGTGGGGGGTCAGGCCCAGCACCCAGGGTGGGTTTGGCAAGGCAGAGTCACCCCACAAGCAAAAAGAACAAAAAAAAAAAAGGAATTTTACACTCGTGGTCATAAATTTCCCCAAATGTCCCCAAAGCTGGGAATGAAAACATCAAGTTTTGAAAAATTTCAAAACCTCTGATTTCCAAATGTTTTCTCTCTCCTCATTTTTATACCTGCACAGTTCTGGCTGTAAATTCGTCATTTTCCAACTCCCTTCCTGCTTTCAATGCCTGCAGGACACCCAGGAAATTTAAATAGCTCCTGATAATCCAAATAATTCCACCTGGGGGAACACTGAGAGCAATGAAACTCCAAAGTCTGGAGAAAAAAAAGGATTTAGGAATGAAGTTTCCTTTGATGAGGATGTTGGTGTGGGGTAAGAGGTGCCAGGCTGTGAGTGCTGGACAGGGAAAGTGCCACTCCCATTCCTACAGGAAATCCTGAAGGAATAAAAGTTGGGAATGAGCTGCCAGCTTCTATTTTTAACCCAGAAGTGGGAAAAGCAGAAACCCTTTGGAAAAGTTCTGCTCCGGTTCTGACAATAAAATTGGTTTTCATTCATCAAGGAGCCTGGATATTCCTGGAGGAGAATTTCCCAGGGAAAAGAAGGAACAAAACCCCTGGAAAGGACAGGAGGGAACTCCAGCGGAGCTTTGGGGAAAAACAACCATTGGAAAATGACATTTTTTATCTAAAGCTGCTCCTTCTGCCACGGGCAGAGTGGGAAAAACAAACACAAAACCAAGGCAGATTCCAGAGGGGCCTCAGCTCCTCAAATCCCACTGGAAATTCCTGAAAATCTGGGCTGGGATCAGCAGCTCTGCCCTGGGAAAAGCCGGGCTCAGTGAGTTGGGAATTCCCAGCTGGAAAAGGGGGACTTGGCAGGAGACAGTGAGGAATCCAAACTCACACTTTGGGCTGCTCTTCCATCCGGGAATGCTGAGAGATTTTGGGAGATAAAAGGCTCTGGAGTTGCAGGGAAGGGGTTCAGGTCACTTTGGGACAGGGATTTGTCCCCAAAAATCCTGGCTGGAGCTCAGTGCCAGCCTGATCCGTGGAGAGGCAGCAGGAGGATGGAGCTGCTCCCTCTTCCAGTCATTCCTGCCCCAAATCACTCCCTGAATCCATGGAATTCAGTCTGTGCCAGTCCTGCCTGGGAATTCCAGCATTTTCCACACTGGGGAGCCAAGAGAGGAAAGGAGACAGGGAGAGAAGGGAATTCTTCATAGCAACTCTGAGATTGCACCACCTGCTAAAGAGAGCAGAGATGGAAAAATGAGTGTACAGCCCCATCCAGAGGCTCCCAGAAAGCAGAGAGCCCCACGTGGAGCAGGAGAAAATGGGAAATGCAGGGGGAAAATGGGAAATGCAGGAAAAAAAAAGGGAAATGCAGGGAAAAAAAATGGGAAATGCAGGGAAAAAAATGGGAAATGCAGGGAAAAAATGGGAAATGCAGGGAAAAATGGGAAATGTAGGGGAAAATGGGAAATGTAGGGAAAAATGGGAAATGCAGGGAAAAAAAAGGGGAAATGCAGGGAAAAAATGGGATATGTAGAAAAAAAATGGGAAATGTAGAAAAAAAATGGGACATGCAGGGGGAAAATGGGACATGCAGGGGGAAAATGGGAAATGCAGGGGGAAAATGGGAGATGCAGGGAAATAATGGGAGAGGGTGGGATTTTGTAGCTAAAAAAGCAAAATTTCAGCACCAAGAAGCTGCTTGGTGACAGCTCTGGGATTTATTTGAGATTTTGGGAGTGCAGCAAGGCTTGGAAATTCTTTATTCCCAAACTTAGCTGGTGTCAAATAATTTATAATTGCCAAAATTTCTAAGGAAAACCAAGGAAATAAAGCCCCACCTAAGTGTGGGTGAAACCAGAGCAGAGGATTTTATCCTAAACTGTAAAACGATGAAATTGCTCGTTTTTAGCCTGAAAGCTGAGTTTAACACAAAAAAAATTCTGATTTTAACATTTTCTGCCAGCAGAAAATTAATGAAGAGAATTAATTAATTAAGAGAATGAATCCCAGTCCCAGCCATGCAGCTCCCACATGGAAATCTCAAAGATTTCCCAGGAAAACTCTCCCTGAGCAGCTGCTTCAGCCTCGGGTTGGATCCTGCAGGAAGCAGCAGAATTCATGGAATTCCCACTCCCTGCAGCCAGGATGGGAAAGGGAGCCTGGATCCAAATTCCATGGGAATTCCAGGGGAGTTTGGAATGTGCTGGAACCCTAAGGAAAAGCTGGTGGCCCAAAATGTTGGGAATTTTGGGTACAAGGCACAAAGAGAACAAAGGGAAGAGGGAATTCCATGGAATTCTGTGGGTTTGGGAAGAGCCAAGGGATGGATTCTTTCCTCTCCCAATGTGGCTCCTACAGAGATCCCAGCACCAGGAATCTGCTGGATCCTCCCCAGCTCAGGAATTCCAGGAAAATGTGGATTTTCATGGAATGCCATGGTTTGGGTGGGAAAGGACCTTAAATCCCATCCCATTCCATGGGCACCTCACACCACCCCAGGATGCTCCAAAATCCTCAATCCTTGGACACTTCCAGGGATTCCTCTGGGAGCTCCTCACCATTCCAGGCAGGAATTTTTCCCTATTTCCCTTCATCCCAAGCTACCACAGGCAGCAAAGCCTAAAAGCAGATTTTAGGGAGCTCTGCCACCTCCAGCTGATGGGAAAATCCAGTGGGATTTGGGCCTAAACCCGTTTTTGAGGAAAACAAATTCCCAGGTTGGCTCAGGAATCTCATCCCAACCTAAAATCAGGGAAATAAATCCCAGAATTTCCTGCAGGGGAATAAATCCCAGAGTTTCCTGCAGCAACAGCAAATCTGCACCAAAATCCTTCCAAACAGGGCTGGAAAAGGAGGGGGAAAAGCAGAAAAAGCAGGAAAGGAGTTTGGCTGCTCTGCTGCTGGATCTGGAACATTCCAGAAGGACTGGGAATGGGATTTCCCAGTCAGGAAGTGACTCCAGAGAAAACCAGGAATTAGGGACAGCAGCTGAGTACAAAGCTACAGTCAGCACCTCCCAGAAAGGAAATGTTAATTAAAAATTAAAGCTTTTTTCTGTGAGCAGCCCCTCCAACATGGAAAATTCAAGGATCCAGCACTGTTTGGAAAATCCAAGGATTGGAATTCTCCTTGGAAATCCTAATTTTCACCTTCCAGGCCATGATCCTTTCTCATTTCTGTGGTTAATTATATTAATTAGCAGCGATGAAAGCAATAATTAACATGAAATTAATCATCTCCAAGCCAGCCCTGTGAGGATCCAGGTGCCATCCTTGAAAAAATCCCAAAATCTTGGGAAATCCCCCAAAATTCCCCTTCCCAAGAGACAAATCCCACCCAAACCCAACCCCAGGATGCTCCTGGCTGCTCCAATCCTGGATTTTTCCAGGTGGAAACATTCCCAGAGAACATTCCCAAGGTTTTCCCATCAAAAATTCCCATTCCTGGAAACAACAAGGATCAGGACAAGCAAGACCAAGGAGCTGACCAGGAAGGGGAGGCAAAAAGGGAATAAATCACTCCTGGAAATTAAAGGAATTAAAATAATTCCTAAATTCCTAAAATCCACGGCAGCAGCTGCTGGAATCAAGGAAATGCAGAATTTGATCCATCAAATCCATCTTTGGAGCTGGGTTGTGTCCCAGGGTTGAGTTCAGGACTAAAATTGATTTAAAAAATCATCATTGCAGCCAAAATTGTGCTCTCTGTGCTGGGCCTGGAGGAGCTTTTCCCAAAAAAATAGGAGGAAATTTCCCAAAAAAAAAGGAGGAAATCGGAGAATAGGAAATGTTTGAGACTCAGGTTGGGTCTCAACAGAGGTGTCCTGCTCTGGCAGGAGCAAAAGATAGAAAAAAAAAGAGGAAAAATCTGAATTTTTCCCTATTTGCAGCAATTGTGAAGGAGGAAAATCCCAATTTTCTCCTGCTGTGCAGCCACTGGAGTTTAAACTGGAATTAGACTGGAATTAAACTGGAATTAAACTGGAATTAGACTGGAACTCAAGGGCTGCAGCACAGCTGGGAATAGGAAATGCAGCTCCTGGATTTTATGCCAGGGTTTTTTTCTCAACAAATCATTTTTTATGTTCCTTTTTCATCCCATAATTATCCAAAATCCAGGCATTTTGTAATTTCTGCAGGAGCAGAGGGAAGGAATTGAAGGAATTAAATGAATTTTCATTTAGGAACAGCTCTGAGCATTCACAAAACTGCAGAATCCTTCAATATTCTGATTTTCCATCAAAAATGAACCCCAAACCTGGATATTTTATAATTTCTGCAGGAGCTGAGGGAAGGAATTAAACCAATTTAAAAAATTTTCATTTAGGAACATCTCAGCACCCACAAAACTACAGAATCCTTAATTTTTCCCCAAAAGTATTTCCTGATTTCCACAGGAGCTGAGGGAAGGAATTGAAGTAATTAAACCAATTAAAATAATTTGAATTTAGGACCAGCTCTGAGCATCTACAAAACTGCAGAATCCTTCATTATTCCCCAAAAAATCAACCAAAATATTTCCTGATTTCTGCAGGAGCTGAGGGAAATAATTAAATCAATTAAAATAATTTGAATTTAGGACCAGCTCAACACCACAAAACTGTGGAATCCTTAATTTTTCCCTAAAAATATTTCCTGATTTCTGCAGGAGCTGAGGGAAGGAATTAAAAAAAAAATTAATTTAGGAACATCTCAGCACCCACAATATTGAGGAATCCTTCATTTTCCCCCAAAATCAACTAAAATATTTCCTGATTTATGCAGGAGCTGAGGGAAAGAATTGAAGGAATTTTAAAAAAATTAATTTAGAAACATCTCAGCACCCACAAAATTGGGGAATCCTTCATTTTCCCCCAAAATCAACCAAAATATTTCCTGATTTCTGCAGAGCTGAGGGAAACAATTAAACCAATTAAAATAATTTGAATTTAGGACCACCTCAACACCACAAACCCCTCCACGTGCAGCACACAAAAATCAACCCCCCCCATTCTCCCATGCGCAGAACACGATTTTATTCCAATTTCCCACCCAAAAACCCCCCAAAAAATCCGATTTTGCCTCTCCTTGCCAGCAGCTGAGCGGGGAGGGATGAATTTTGGGATGCTACAGAGACCTCTAAGGATCAGGGGTGACAAAGCAAGGCCACCAGGGAGGTGACACTGGTCCTTACCTGTCAGGGGCTGGCCCAGCTCCGCCTGCACTTTACCCTTGGCTGCTCCTTCCAGAGGTAAAGAACCTCTGTCCCCTTTGTAGAGTTTCGGTTTAAATGGAGAATCTTTGTCTTTACCTTTTGATCCTTTGGGCCTGCCCGCTTGCTTCTTCTTGGATTTACCGTCGCCCTTCACGCCCAGCAGCGGGTGCACCTCTGCAGGGGGAAATTCGGGGGGGAAATTGG
>VYZP01045080.1:0-24468 GCA_013400635.1 Hypocryptadius cinnamomeus
AAAAAAAAAAAAAAAAAAAAAAAAGCAGCACTTTTAATATATGTAGAATCATTTGACTGTGAATTTAAAAGACCTGAAAATATGTGTAGCAGCTAATCCACAGATATCCCCAATACCACCACACCCTCTCACATGAGTCAGAGCCTATGAAAACCTTTCTAAAAAGCCTTTAGGAAAGGATTAAGGCTATCAGTGTCAATGCCTCCTCTGAAAATAGCCTGCTTTTGGGACTACCCTGCCATCCAAACCCCTTTCAAACACAGGAAGCATTCTTCTGCCAATGTCACCAGTGCTCTCCAAGTTGGGGGGGGGGGGGGGGGGGGGAAAAAAAAAAAAACTGGNNGGGGGGGGGAGAGGATAAAGAAAAAAAATTGGTGACTATAGCAAGCATGTTCATAGCCAACTATCAGTCAGACATGGAAAAGAGCTACTGGTAATAGCTCATTTAGCATACCCCCCTGCCAGTGCAGGAATGCTCCCTGCAATATATTTAATACAGCTCCCTAGATTGGATTGAAATGTCTTGAAATGTCTGTAATGGTGAATCATCTGCCCTTGCTTTGAAAGGTTGTACCACAGCCTTTGAGGTGGCACTGGGAGGGCTCTCTGCTTGATAGTTAGCTTAATTTACTTTTTTTTTTTGTTACTTTTACCTAATTTCAATGTGATCCCAAGCAACATCCCATTTGTTACATTAGCCAAGTCCAAGTACTTAAATCCATTTCTGGACAGCCATAGGCAAGTGGAAAGCCACACAGAATCACCAGAAAAAAAAAGTGACAGAAGAAATGTAACTGAATTGTTTTTCATTAGGGTTCTAGAAATTTCTGTGAAAATATTCTCACCACATAACAAAGAACTACAGCAGAATATTCTCAGATAAAGCCTCCAGAAAAACTGTGGTACAAGCTGGAAACTTGAGAAACACACTGAAACAGAAAGCATAGGACTTTAAACCTGTTCTGCTAAAAGCTGTGAGAAAGAATGGAAGCCAGTGCTAAAACACGATCACGGCTGAAGAAAACACTTCTAACTAGGATTTTTCCTTCCAGCACTGGAGACAGAGAACTGCTACAAGTAATGCATTTGCCACCTGGCCGTGGAATTAATCAGAAGTTTCTACTGCCACTCTTCCATCCTTTATTTGTTTTTCCCTGGGAAAAAAGGTGCAGTGTTTCCCAGTGGTGCAGAAGAACTGCTCTAGAAGGCAGCCCCTGCTTTGCCTGTCCCTGTGGGTTTACCATAATGCTCCTTTAATGAAGACTATCATGCACTGCTACTGCCACTGAAACACCTGAAAACAAAATATTCTGTATTTACTTATTCAGCAGATATTTTACTCCTAACTTTTACTGAGGGGTGGATGCAAGCATGAGAGAGAGGGGAAGAAGGTCCTACAGAAAGAAGGAACACACAGGGTTGCCTCAGTCCTTGAGTGAGGGTAAGCAGAAAGAAATCCCTGTCAAATACACCAACACACATCACAGCTCCTCACCACTGCTGCTTCATCCCTGGATTTTCAGCTCCTACAGCAGCTTTCAGCTGGGAATCAAAAAGCCCTTTGTAAAGTTAAATTAATCCCCATCTTTAAGTTAATCTGAAAGGTGGAAAAATGTTTCCACATGTGTAAACTGACAGACAGAGAGCTCACAGATCCCAAGAGAGGCAGAAAAGCCGTGCTGCTCCCCAGCCCCGTGTGCCCAGGCTCGGGGAGGGAACTCCAGGTGCCACTGACCTGAGCAGGGCACAGGCAGGGACATCCCCATCAGCCTGCCTGCCTGGCACAGAGCAGCAAAACCCTTCCCCAGCAGGGACAGGCAGCTTCATCTGGGACCCAAGAACCAAGTGCAGCTCTTGGTCCTGAGCACAGCAAGGCCAGGGACGGGCTGGAAGAGGGACAGGACAGGCATCCTCAGAGGGCTGGAGCTCCTCTCCTGTCAGAAAGGCTGAGAGAGTTTGGGCTGCTCAGCCTGGAGAAAAGAAGGCTCCACAGACACCTTCCAGTACCTAAAAAGGGCTTTTAAAGATGGGGACAAACCTTTTAGCAGGGCCTGCTGTGACAGGATAGGAGGCAATGGTTTTAAACTAAAAGAGGGTCGCTTTAGCTTAGATATAACGAACCAATTGCTTACAATGAAGGTGGTAAAACACAGAAACAGGTTGCCCAGAGAGGTGGTGGACGCCCCAGCCACGGAAATTTTCAATTTCCAGGGCTTTGAACAGCCTGGTGCAGTGAAAGGTGTCCCTGCCCACTGCAGGGAAACCTGATGACCAAAACCATGACCCCGTGATCTCAGAGCAAGCAGGCAGTGCAGGGAACTGCCAGGGCAGACACCAAAACCACACTGCAGCCATGCAGCCAGGGACAAATTGGCTCTGTCTCTTCATTATTATTCTGTTTTTAAAGACAATCTGAAATGCCCACAAGGGGTGTTTTATATCCTACTTACTAAGTACAATGCATAATTCCTGGGGTTTATACAGCTGGAGTGAAAGTAGTCTGACAAAAGGCAGACTTCTTCCATTATGTTCCTCAAGCTATTTCAGTTTGCTAATAAACCAAACGGGAAAATTTATCAGCATCAGCTTTATAAAAAAAATCTTCTCTTGGAGAATACTTCCTGGAAAACATGGCTTAGTAGGTGCTTTTTTTCACAGGACTAAGCTATCCTTCCAGTAACTGGAATAGTACTTAATGATAATTTCAATTCTTTGAGGTAATAATTCCTTGCAAAGTAAAAGTACTTGGATAGCCATACTCTCAAGTGACCTGCACAAAACCAGAGGCAAAAAAAAAAAGATCAGCTATGTGGCTCTAATGAGAGATGGTGAGTTCTGTGCAATTTCCCCTTGTCTTACTCACACATCTCTGGAAGCTCCACTGATGATGAATCATAGTTCTGACATATCTTGCAGGTAATTGGTGGCTTGTAAATTTGTGCAAATGAAAAAAAAGAAAAAAAAAAAAAAAGGGAAGTACTTGAACCAGATGGTCTTGGTAATAATGTTATGTGTTTGCATTTAGTTTAAGTTTGGTATTTTTTATTTTAGCCTTCTTACCTAGCACACCTTTTCTGTAATTACCTCCCTTGAAATGGTCAACAAAAGTGGCATTTCACACTGCCATGGCCAATCATGTATTGCTCTGCATAACACACAAAGGCCAAAGCATGGACATTGTTATTTATTTAATGGTGAGGTGAGGCCAACAGTGGGATCACTACATAAGTACAATCTGTTCCAGGAATTTTTTCTGGTGTATCAAAAATTACTACAGAGTTAAGAGCTCCAGTTTTTTGGTACCCTTTTCTAGATGCTCTACACTGGGGGTAAACAAGGGTGGTGGACTTTTCTCCTACCCTCACTATCTTCTCTGTGTTAACCTGCACGAGATCTAAACTTGTATCATGATGTGAAGTGTCTTGGCAGCCAAGGGATTTCCATTTAAAGAATTCCGTAACTCACAGGGCAAAACATGTCAGTATTTTAAGCAACTAAGCCAACAACAAATAAAGACAGTTGCTCAAATTATGCTACTCACGAATTAATGAACTATCCACAAGGCTGCTAACCCTGCCAGAATTTGTGAGGGGGTGCAAACCCCTGTCCCCAGCAGCCACCTTACTGAACTCCCTGGGGGCTGCTCCAAGCATGGAGCTGGGCATGGTTCTGGAGCTAGGCATGGTTCTGGGGCTGGGCATGGTTCTGGGGCTGGGCATGGGTTCTGGAGCTGGGCATGGGTTCTGGGGCTGGGCATGGTTCTGGAGCTGGGCATGGTTCTGGAGCTGGGCATGGGTTCTGGGGCTGGGCATGGTTCTGGGGCTGGCCTTTACACCAGCAATGCTTTCACCCCAGCCAGGCAGCAGGCTGCCAGAAATACCCAGAGTGTCCATCCTTGCAGGGTACAGCCTGACAGCAAGCCAGAGCACTCCACAGAAATTCTGAGTGAGAGCCTCAAAACCATGCCTGCCTCAAGAACTGCTCCCCATTACCCCCAGAGCCACAACAAACAGATATTGCACATTTCATGTCTAGCAAAGCCTTTGACCACCAGGCCACCTGCCCTTCAGGAGATTGCTGGGGGTGCTCTCTGTGCTCCCTCACTGCAATGGCAAAATGTGGATTTTCCACAACTGATGGAAACAACTCAGGCAAAGGACCATCAAAGCACACACTGCAGGTTTAGTAGCTGCATAAAGAACCAAGAAAAGATGCCTTCCAGATGTGTCAGCTTGTCCTCTATCACCATGAACAGAAACTCAGAAAAAAACCCCATGTTTGTGGATGCAACACCCACAGCAGATGGCAATAAAAGAAGACTCAAATTTGTGGCATTCTGTATCGCCAAACCTAAACTTCATCTCAGATCAACACTACCCATAATAGTGTTTAAGTAGTAGAAGAAATTTACTCAAATGTGAAATAAACTATTACACATTCTTAGTTCTGATTCACAGTCTCAGACTGGCAGTGACAGTTACATTTTAATAAACATTAGAATGAAGACACCAATATGACCAAATGACACACTTAAAGTGAGAAAACGAACAGGAGAAACCTTGGCATACCCACCCAAAACAGAACCAAAGCAAAAAAAAGGCAGAGAAACTGCTTTTGCGATCAAAACAGTAAATACTTTATTATAATTTATTAGACAGAATGAGAATGTAAATGAGAAATTGGGAAAGCCAATATTTTCTTTAACAGGCATTTTAAGCTTTTTCTGCAAGTGCTCAGGCAGTGAGAGTGTTTGCTCCCAGACAGCCTAGGGATGTGCATGCCCCAGGGGCAGGGCTGTGGCAAGGCTGTCCCCAAGCCCTCTGCCACCTCCCCAAGCTGCTGGCAATGGCACAGCCAGGGGGGCTCTGTGCACTCTCACCCACACTGGCAGTGAGATCTACCTGCCCAGCCAGTTTACTGTCTCAGTAAAGAGCTTTTGAACTGTCAGAACCTGTCTTTCAAAGGGAAATCAAAGAAAACAATGTGCAAGTACAAAGCCTGGAAGACATAATAATATTGTATTATGTTCGTATCATTAACTGTGGTTACAAAAGGAAAAACAGCCTCCTGTATCTACAAAGTTTTCTACGGGGAAAAACCTCATTAAATGGAAATAAGAATATTTTGAAGTGCTCTGTATTCAAATAATGCTAAGATGTATAACAATAATTAGAGCATGCAGTATAAAGCATTTTTTAATTTCAAAGCACTACCTAATTGATCTTCTTAAAGACTGTTTGCAGGTAGAAAGGTGATGGTATGCATTACGTTTTTCAAGAGCAAACCAAGGCACGAAGTTTTTAGCAACTCACCGAAAGTCATTCTGAACTTTATGTGGTGTAGGAGGTTTTATTGCTGCCCTGATGAAGTCACCAGCAGAACTATTTCAGCAAGGCCAAGAATTTCCCCACTGACTTTTAACAGTAATACACGTTAAATAGATAATTAAGTCTGCGTTTGACCCAGTTGGAGACTAGGTAGGGTTTCAGCCAGGGGGACCCTTATGAATGAAGCAATTATTGATGTCATCCAGCTCAGGGAGCAGAGAGCCCTGCCACGGCACAGCCCCTGTGTGACTCTGATGTAACAGCCCTGTGACAGCGACTGAGCTGCAGCCCATGCATGAGCTAAAGACTGAGTCACCTCCCAGCATTTCCTGCAATGCTGTGGCTTTTCAGGAGGCTTTGTAAGCCAGCAAAGGTTACAGTTTTGATACAAAAATGAAGGTTTTTCAAAATGAACAGTCTATTAACCAAGCCGTCCTCAGAAAGAATAGCATCCTACTAGTCCTAACTGTACCAAATCCAAAGAATAAATCAAATTACCAGCAGTTCATAAAATATCTATCTTTTCTAGAGGGTTTTCTTACAGCATCTTTCCTCCAGACTATCATTCCCATCCCAGTGTCAACTATTCTTTCCCCACTCCTCACCCCAGTTTTAACCTTGACATTTTAGAAACCTAAACCAAACAATACTTTGCTTAGTAAGGAAACCAGAAAAGTAAAACAGACAGGCCACCTAGTCTTCTTCTACTTCAGAGCAAACTAATCTGTCATGCTCTCCCTAAATAACAATCTAAAAATCTATTTATAATCTGAATTTAAAGAGGAGTATTCCCACTCGTGCTGCTGACATCACCTGAAGTCACACATGAGGCCATGGGGAGCTGATGTTTCCTCCAGGAAAAGCAGGCTGATAAACAGATCTAACTGGCTGAGGTAAGTTCAGAATTTAACATCTTCTTTCTCTGGTTTCTGAACAGTGATGTGAAATGTTTCTGGCCAAGCAGTGGGATTGTACTTTAAATGATGTACATGCTGGGATGTGTGGGTGGGTGGGTGAGGGTCTGTGCTTGGGAACTTGTGCTGCCTCCCCTGATGCCTCCCTAATCAACACTGCAGAGTGCTTTATCATGGACTAGAACAGAGCTGAACAGGCCACTAAATCCTGGAGCTGTCAGGACAAAAACACCTGAAAACTGGCATTTTCCATTAAGTATTTAAGCCAACTTTGCTACACAATGACTGCCATTTACAACTACCCACCTTGCTAAATTCAATTATTTCATCTTATTGCTAGGGCGAGTCAGCATAATGAAAGAAAACTTTCTGACCGCTTTTTACTTGGCAAGCCACAGGCACCAGAAACAGAAACAAGGAAAGAAAAAGGGCACAATTCAAACTGATTTGCCTGTACCTACAGATTTATGTAATGAATCTTCTCTGTCTGACAAGTAAAAATCCATCGCAGGACAGCGAGATATAAGGAAGGCATTTATTTCAGCACACAGACATTCTTAATCTTTTATGATTTTAGAGCAAGATGAAGAATGAGTAAAACCAAATTAAGGGTAATTACCCTCTTTTGCCATTACTAGCCTCAAGAACTCATATTCTGTGGGGAAAAAAAAGCTCAGCTGCCTGCTCTGCACCAAACCAGCACTTTGGTGTTCCACAAGGCTGGAAAGAGGCTGTCACTGGGCACTCTTTATTTGCTGTCAGAAAAAAGTTTTGGCACAGCAGACCACAAACAAAGCTTGGTGTTCAACCAGGTTAGCAACTCATTGTCAAGGTTACAAAAGGAATAGACAACGTCTGTACTGAGACTGTTTCTCAGAGGTTACTCATTGTTTTACTGTCTAGACAACAAGTTAGAGCTAGGCTAGGAAAATAGCCATTTGCTGCTGGAATTTTATGCAGCAGCAGGAAAAAGAGTAAAAAGTGTGTGTGTGTGTGTGTGTGTGTATTTTGTTTTGACAAACTGGCAGTTGTAGCTCAGTGACATTCAGCTCTATCAGGTAATTTCAGAGCCATGAAGCACAGCTTTAGGACCCTTTTGTCAACCAGCTCTCTGAACAATTTTTAAAATATAGTGGTTTGGCCCCATATGTTCAAACAAAGTCGCTGGCATTTACTACCTCAATTAGTTCAATTTTATTCTATTATCTCTATCGATAATCACATCTGAAAAATAAAATTAGAACCTGACTTTTTGAGACCGAATTAAGTACCTTTATGTACAAAAATCCAGAACAACCTGAACTCATTGCTTTACCATAAAATAACATTTTTATACACTTTGAAAAGATTTCTCCAACCCTCCCTTCCACATACACAACTCTCAACTAACGTCCCATTCTAGGTCAAATAGGAGCAGTTCCATGCAGCCACAACCTCTCCCTCAGGCTTTCTTCTGGCCTGAAGAGGTTCTGTGCTGGTGTGGCTCAGCTAGCCCTGGCTGCCTCTCTGCAGCCTGGGGGTACCACCCTGCCTCGAGATCAACCTGCCAAATTTCCTCATGAAACTCGGGATTCCCTGGGTGCAACTGGGCAGGTTCCCATGCACCCCAACGCTTCTGGAATGTTAACAAAGGACCAAAGCTCAATTTGCTACTATTAAACCCCTCAAAAAAGTAAACACAAAGAAGATACCAAGTAGGTCGCAACAAATACTGAATTTATCGCAGTTAAAAGCTGACAATCCAACATACCTTACCTCCTTCACTTATGACTCTCACCCTCCTTCTCTTGCCACTCCACTTCCAATACTATTCACAAAAAGAATAATGCAGAACATCCAGAGCTGACACAAGTTTGCAAACATTTTTGAACCATTAATTTGCAAATGCAAAATTCACACATCTCCTGGGGATCTGTGCTGTATTAGTCAGAGGTTTAAACCCAGTGTATTCCCCACGAATAATCTTTCTCCCTTTCCCCCTCCTTCTCCCTGCCCACATGTAAATGCAGAATTCCTTGTCTTTAGTTTACAGATTATGTGATCCAAAGTGTCACTCACTGGATTACTGCACATAACCTGAGCACCACCCGAAGCTTACTTGTCTTCAACTTGTCCAGCATTACTTAAATGGAATTATCCATCACAATCCATACACTGAATCTGCACAGCTCACTTATCTCAAGATTCTGTGTGTCACCTAGCAGATTATCCCTTTTAATCCATACATTGAATCTACATAACATATGTCTTTAATTCATGGGCTCTGATGAGCTATAGTATCGCTGAATGGATTATTTCTCTTTAGCCATTATTGGCAGCCCTAAAACCGTTCACTGCCTCCTCTCTCGTGCCCCATCTCCTGAGCACAGGAGCAAAAGCAGAGTCTCCAGCAAGCACAGCTCTGTGTCACACCAAACCCAGCCTGACAGCACCTGCACTGACACTCCGTGGGACCTGGAACGCGGCTTCTCACACAAAACAAACGTCTGTGCTATCGTCAGCTGAAGATCAGGGTTGGTAGGCTAATCTCACTTTCAATTACCTCCAGAAATCTGTGATTACTCCAGCACAGCCTCCAGAGTCACCCAGATTGCAGTGGAGACAATGAGGAGCTGATTTTAACCCAACCACAATCCCTTTTGCAGGGAGTGCAGAGAAGGCTTCACCGGAGTTGTTTACAAACTAACCTGCACAATAAGAAAGGTCTTTCAAACAGCAACAAAAATAGATCAGATTCAGACCTGCCCAGTCTTTCTTGAGAGATTTGGGCACAATCACTGTTAACAATGCCTTCAACAGAAAACCAGCTCGGAAAGATTGGAAACAGAAGTCTGTTCAACCTTTTGTTCCACACACCTATTCAAAATTAGCTAAGTGGGGAACATAAAAAATATGCATTACTGTGTCTTGCCAAGTTTCAGTAGAGAGATGGACAAGATTAGCAGCAAGGCTTTGTGCACACCAAGGACGTTTTAAGAAGGGTTCTCATCATGGCTAAGGCTGCCTCACTCACCCCAGTGGGAGCGAGGCTGGACAAACCATGATGCACCTGAGGCCCAGCACCAGTGAAAGAGAAGCTTCATGTTAATTTCACATATACAGGAATGATCACTGATAATTAAGGAATAAATGTATTTTTGATGCCTTTTCCTAGTAACACTGGAGGACAGCACCTACTTTCCCACTGCAATGCACAGCTACCAAGGCAGTTACACTGACAGCAGAAAAGAGGGATGATTGTGCCCTCCTGTACACCACCAGTTTGAGACCTGAAGATCTCTCTGCTCCACTAAATCAAATAAAATGAATTATCCAAGAATAATCCAGAGGCCTTTTGAGCCCTGTTTTGAACAGGATGGATATAAGTAAGTTTGAACAGGCTTTAACCAAGTCAATATACAGTTTCACAGCTTCACTTTAAAATACTTCAATTAAACAGCACGTTTTGTAGGTTTTGTTATATAGCAACTTGTTTTGAGCAGAGTAAAAATTCCATGGGTATCAAAACAGAATTTCTTAAGAAATCTCTAGTGCCAAACTTGTAATTTAGCCCCAGATTATCTCTCTGAACAAACACAGGTATTTGAGTTACAATTTCTACAGACATGAAAGGTTCTAGGCTTTGCCCCATTTTAAGAGCATTCCCTTGCAGTACCTTTGGGTCCAGCTGTGGAATAAAACAATCAATTTCCCTTTCAATTAGTAACTGGATAGATACAGACCCTTCTAAGTGTGATCTTGACGTCTGCAGCTGCCTCTCTGCAGACACTCAGTGATGGCTCTTCCGTTTTATGGGCGTGCAGACGAAGAAAAGGGGGTTTAAAGGAGCAGCCAAAGGTGATAAAGCAACCAAGAGGAACAACTGAATACAGAACATGGGAGCCTGGTCACTTCCAGCCATTCACCAACTTCCCTGTCTTTAATAAAATATTACTGCTTTCTAACTTAAAAGAAATCACGCTAATAGAAAATAAAGTCTTCCTCTTCATCTCCCGTTCTTTAATCTCTCCCAGATAATAAAACTCAATGGTAATAACACAGACTTGGGCATTAACAATATGTAGCCTGGTGCTGAGACTTTTTGCACATGATGTACTAAAACTCCCCCAGACCTAATGAAAAACACAATGAAATTTTGAACAGTTAAATGGAAAAAACTGTTCGGTGCGTAAGACAGCTGGGCAGCACAGCTCCTAGTGCTGTCCACATTCCAGGGTGTATTAAACATAAGACAGTGCTTAAATGGGGGTTTCCAAATATCACTACTAGAGAAATGAGGGGCAGAAAAAACGTGGCTGCCAGGCCAAGTACAGAGAAAGAACTTAATTAAAAAATCACAACTGGAAAACTTCGTAACTATAGAATGACAAAAGCATTTTGTAGCGTAATATATGTGTGTTTGTACACGTGTGTGTGGGTACAGAGCAGCTCAACTTGCACACCTTTCCTGCTGCCTCACTAAATATAGCTGCAATACAGCTGAGCCATTGTTTGTTGGCTGCTCAGGGCTTGATGGTGCCATGAAAACCACATTCCTGGGCACTAAATAATCAGCCTGCCTGACCCCCCAAGAATCTGTAAGTCAAATTCATTTACCCCCAGAGGGCAATGCTCTATTGTATCCTCCCTCCTTTCTAGCCACCTAGGAACAATGGACAATAATTGCAACTGTCACGGCAGTCAGTAGGAAAAATAAACCAGTGCCTGTTTTCACAGCTTACTGCCAAACTTGATCCAAACACCTAATAACCATGCCCCCAACCACAGAACCACAGTCGCTCTAAAAAGCCTCAGATGTGAGGCTTTTGAACAGAGCTACAGAACAATAACTCGACTTGTGTTCAAAATATAAAGCTAAAAACCAAAAATTAAAGCAAAGAAAAGTCTTCTTTGAGGCTGTGCTGTTGCTCCCCATCCTTTCCCCCAGGCACGACTGAAAGGACTGTTGAATTTCTCTGGTGGTAGCATATAGCTGGCTGCTGCTGCTTTCAAGTTTAGCTTGTGAAAGGGAAAAAGAGGAAGGGAGAGAAAAGATTGCCCTCCAAAAGAAAAAGATCACAGGCAGTGGGAACAGACCACCTTCTCAGTGCACAGCACTCTTCAGAGCAGCTCTACAGAGTGCAAAGGCACTGCACAATCACTGCGAGTCCTTCTAAAGGTTCCAGTGTGTCAAGAATGAAAGAGGCTCCACAACTGCAAGATCTGCTGAAATACACACCCAAAAGTGGGTATGAAAGATGGCTCCCCATACTCTGTCCCTGAAACATCTTAAAGATGCATCAGACCACGGCCAAGGACGATGTCATTTTGAAACAAAGTGCTTTTAAAACCCAGAACTGCCAGGTAAGCCCAGTGGCTGCCCTCCCTCTTCATGACCTGTTGCTTTACACACATGGACCAGGAATGAGGAACCCAGGGTTTGGCCCTCTGGAGCCATAATAATCACCATCATCATCATCACAACAACATCTCAGCCTATTGGGAGCACTACATTCTATTATAAAGTTATTCTACACATGTAATGAATGTATATCTTTGAATTACAGCCTCCTAGGGAGAAGCCTGGGGAAACAAGGGGAATATTCTCCTACTTGGGTAAGTCAGTGGAATAGCACAGGCTAATGCTGGTGGCTTATCAGTGACAGCCTGGAAGGCCCATAGAATTAAAATAACACTTTCTCTGCACCTGCACCAACCCACAAACCCGTGAGAGCATCTTGTACTGTGTGCCTTACTGCATATTGCACACCTCTCGTGCACAGGGTCCTTAAACCTGCCAGGCACAAGGTCTGGGAGCCTGCCTGAGTGAGCATCTCTAGATCAGGGACAACATTACAAAATAAACATTCCAAAAGTAATGGACAGAAACTAAACCCTGCTTATAAACACAGGAGGAGAAGGGCTTAATTGCAATTTCATTCTACTTTCACATTTCCAAAACAACATTGGCTTGGGTTTTTCTACTCCAGATGTACATGCTATAAACGGGAGAAGAATCAGAGTCACTGTTTCTTTTCAGAGTGATAATGGCTGCTCTGAAAACTTGCAATTTTTGACGTGTGTTTTGAGTGAGTTCCTCATCATAAGCACTGCAGAGGAATGATAAAAATATTAAATTACATGAAAACAAACAACCACAGGTTCCCTAAAATTACCTCAGCTATATAAAATGGGGAAATATCTTGGCAAAGCAGAAACTACTGCTGCTGGAGAGTGGTCAAATTCTGTCATTTTCCTTCTGGAGTATGGCTTTAAAAGAACATGCTTTAGTGCACAGATGTTGCACGCTGTCTTTTAAAATCTGCACTGGCTAATTTCAGTACCTAGAGGTATCATTACACAAACTTTGCTCTTTTTATTCTTCCCTACATGCAAAAAAAGTAAAAAAAAAAAAAAAAACCAAAAAACTACATCATCGAAATCTGTCCAAAAATAAACAAGGAAATCAGATAACCCTCAGATTTCAGAAACTGACGTCTGCTATACTCTGGTACCACATATGTCTGATACTGACTTTTTTTTCCCCCTATCCAGCAATAGGATGTGCTCATTTATAACAGAGAACGATATATGCAACAAAAGCTTAATGTAAATTCATTCACTTAGGGCAATACACCATTCATTGATTTATATTATCACAGATGGGAGTGCATACATTTCATTTAAACCCCAAATTACCATGTTTGAAGGGGAGGGGAAGAGGGGCAGACAAAGTTCCATAAAGCCAGCGGTATCTGTATATTCATTCTTAATTTCCTTTAGCAGAGAAACAGCGTTACCTTTTATTTCTCCAAAGTTCCCTGATCCCATGGCAAGAAGCTTGTCTTTCCAGTCCTTTGATAGTAGCTTTTCAATACTGGGAGTTTCTGAGTGAAGGGGGGGGAAAAAAAACGTAAGCAAATCAACATGACTGTCTCCACAATAGAACTCATTAAAAGTCTATCTGCTAAAAATAAGGCCAACCCTATTCTGGGCCCCAGTTCGTAATGACTTCATCAACAAACTGATAAGAGGGGAGGGAAGAGAAAAAAAAATAGGGAACAAAAAAGAAAAAAACTGAATGTGTTTTGTCACCTGCTGTTTCAAAACCATTAGCTTTTTCCTCTGGTGGAACAAAGCTCCGGTAATTCTGGATTACAATGGGCACATATAAACCTGCAGTTCATTGTTTTTCAATTTAGTGAACAAGTTGCTGCCTATAATGGATGCCTGTCAGTTTCTGGGTGTTAGTCTGCAGTCAAAAAATAATTATGTTGATAAAATGCGGAGTAAAGAGAGAGAGAGGGAGAGAAAGAGAGAGAGAAGCAAAGAATTAGCTCCTAAATCTGCTACATGTAATTATATCCCTCTGAGTCCTTACAATTACATCCACTTTATAATGTGTGTTTAAACATCGCGTGGTGGTAAGCACACTGTGGAAAGATTTTCCGGTAACACACGCATTATAAATAATAATAAAAAGTTGGGTATGGAAAAAAGCTTTAAAAGACTGCAAAATCCAGAGGGAGAAAAGGCATTGCTTAGAATGGAAACCCATTATTTGCTCATTTCAGATTCTATCACTTCCTTTAAAAACAAAATAAAATATATTCGTTCAGTATTTTCAGGAAAAATGCAGCGAGGGTGTGGATGGGTCTGATATTTATGTCTGCAACTCTTGTGTTCTGATCTCTTTTTGTGTAGAATTTTAATGCATAAGTAAATATAAATGCTAATAAAATTCAGAGAACATTAAACTCAATTCCAAACAATGTAATTGTATATTCTTGTCAGCATTTAGATGGGTACACAATTACAATAGCTTTCAATCCCACGATTAGCACTGCATTCAGTTAGAAAATGGAGTGTACTAAAAGATAAGTGTCCCAGTATGTGCCATCTAAATAACAATACCCACACTTATTATCTGGATCTAAGACATATACTGCTATTCTCCACATTGGTGTTTATGTGTATTTGTATTTGTTCAGGCATTTGTTTACCCCCTACCAGGAGCATAAAGGGAGTACACGTTAACTTATCAAAGGGACCGTCTGGCCTAGAGACCATGCAATTATTAGCAACTGGTTAACTTTCCCCACAGTAAAAACCATTCCGAGCAGCCTTCATTATCTCGCAGGGCTGATCCAGCCCCTCTCCCGAGCCGCGGCTCGGAGCTGGAGGCGCTGCGGTTCCCCGGGGCGGCTCTGCCGGCTGCGGTTTAGTGTGTGGGTCTGAGCTTCACTGCCTCGGAGCGCAGGGCAGCGCTGATGCCCAGCCAGCCCCCGTGCCGGGGATGCTCTCCTGCATCCCACATCCACCTGTGCGCACGCAGGCAGGCAGGACGGACGGACGGACGGACGGACAGCCGAGCCGGGCGCAGCCCCGCGTCTGGCCGGGAGAGCAGCGACAACCTCCGGATGCCACCGAGAGCACAGGAGGGTGTTCGGGTCCGCTCCGGGTCTGTTCCCCTGGCAGCACCCCGACCCCCTCCTGTGCACCGCCGGGCCGATCCCCGCGCTTGCCCGAGTGAGATTTCTCGGGCAGAAGCTCTGACCGTGTCTCTGAGCTCACGGGACCCCGGCGATGCCGGCGGAGCCCGCTCCGAGCGCGGCCGCTGAGCCGGGGGCGCCGCCGGGCTCCGGCCGCTGCTGGAGTTCGTCCGTCCCCTCGAAGCACCCGCGAAGGAAACCATTTCCCACAACGTGAATCGGTCAGACAAACACTGCCCCTTTTCCTTGTTTCTTTTTTCAATATATATATTTTTAATTATTATTCCTCCGTGTTTTTCTGAAAACTCCGGAACAGCGTGTAAACAGGCCGGAGCAAACGCGGCATCTGCGCGGAGAGCCGTCAGTCATTAAAAGCCAACAAACCTTTGCAAAGCAGGAATGCGGCAAGAGGGACCCATTGTGAGCTGACAATGGGCTCCAGAGCCTCCAGGCACCAAAAGCAGCCCGCCTTACTTTTAAGTCCATTGTCAGCAAAGTCCAGGACAAAGCTTTTCCCCCGCGGCTGGACAAAATACTCGCCGTGGTACGCTGGTGAAGAAGCACGAGTCTCCTGCCTAACTTGCTGCCTTAAAGCTACAGGAGCCGCTCAGGAGCCGGGGCTGCCAGAGCCCCGCTGCGCTGGCCGCTGCCTGCCTGAATCCCTTGTTGCTCGAACCCCTGTTTGCCTGAATCCCTGCTTGTCCGAACCCCTATTTGCCTGAATCCCTCTTTGCCCGAACCCCTATTTGCCTGAATCCTTGCTTGCCCGAACCCCTGTTTGCGGGCATCCCTGCTTGCCCGAACCCCTGTTTGCCTGAATCCCTCCTTGCCCGAACGCCTGTTTGCCTGAATCCCTGCCTGCCGGCATCCCTGCTTGCCCGAACCCCTGATTGCCGGCATCCCTGCCTGCCAGCATCCCTCCTTGCCGGCATCCCTGTTTGCCTGAACCCCAGTTTGCCAGCATCCCCGCCTGCCCCCCGGCTCCCACAGCCCCTGGAGAGGGTGGCCGGGCCGGTGCCACTCTCCGGGGCAGCCCCAGCTCTGCCGGGACGAGCCCCCGCCGCAGGGCTCGCGTTCACCCCCGCAAGGCGAGCGGTGCCGGCAGAGCCGCGGACGAGCAAGGGGGAGTAATGAATGCGGCGGACGGCCATGTATCAATGACTGAATGTCTGCGAGAACGGTAAAGATCGCAGTAGGAAATCACGATTAGAGATGTGAAAGGCCAAATGGCAAAATCCCAATAGTAACAATGCATCTGTTCATTAATGTGTGAATATGAGTAATATGAAAATTTAACACAATTATAAGCCCCCTCAGCAATCCTGATGGCATAAAATAGATTGTGGTGATCTAATCAGTGCTTCCCCTGTTGAAATACTGTATGTTAACTATTCAAAATAATATTATGTATATTTTTTTCCTTTAAAAACCCCCAAGCAATCATATTAAATTGATGTCCTAACTTAGTCTCAAACCTCTCTTGAGCTGCCATTTTTACATAAGACACTTCAACACAATTTTGACACAGAATCAGCAAATAATCACCCTTCTGTTAATACTTAAAAAGAACTTTAATTCTGTAAGACAATAGCTTCCCCACCCGTACAGCTTTACAGAGCCAAAGACCTAGATTAGATTACAGCTTGTTTAATTCTATTATATACATGTTAACATCTTGTACTTACATAAAATATGCTATTCATACACTCAGCCTATCACATTTCAGTAACTGCTTGTGAAATATCTTATGCACCATGTCTTGGAAAGAAACATTTATTATGTCATTTATGTACCCCATTAAAAAAAGATTTGAAATTTACACATCTTAAATAAAAATAACTGTTTAAAAGGTTACAACAGTAGAGGTTCCATGAGTTACACAGAAACAAAGTCATCCTTTGTTCAGCTTTTTTTAGACTTGATTGGGAAGATGATGCTCTCAAATCAAGAGAAGAAATAAACGCTGTCTCTTGTTTGCAAGGCAGGCATTCTCTGGATTCATTGCAAAGTCAGTAAAACTTTTAATGCTTGAACATATAATGTGCAGCTCGGAACAGGGAAAGGTGGTCTGCACACAGGAACTGCTACTCCTGATCCCTACTCCAACAGCTCCTCTCCTCTCAGATTCCCCAAACCATGGTTTCTACGTGCAAAATCTGAGCTATATTGTGACAGATTTTGGATGTGCATCAGGACAGCTATGCATGACAATGCTCTGTATTTCCAAAAAGCTACACATGGTGTTCTGAGTATTCATAACACCTCCTAACTCACCCTCTGAGAAGAACCCAGAATTGCCCCTTTCCTTCCTCCAAGCCCCACTGAGCTGAGAATCCTCCCCAGCACCCATCTGCAGTGCAGCTCCTATGGCCACAGTAAACCAATGCCAAGTCACAGCACAGGATGAACACATCTGCAAGACTTGTTCACAGGCTGTTTGTGAACAGTAATTCATTGATGTTTGACATGTTTGCTCCAGACACACCATGAGGAGTGTTACATGTTGCTGCAGAAGAGGATTACAGAGAGGGCACCAAAGAGAAGGATTGAGATGGAAAGAAGAACAGGAATCATCAACTCAACATTGGCCAAGAGGCGCCCGATTGAATCAACAGAGATACAAATTAATCCACAAAAATTATCTCTGCTGTCTCCATTCAATGCATTTATCAGTCATTAGCTCTTTCTAGAGATATTTATGGCACCTTTTGTTTTCCTTCTTTCCCCTTGCCTCTGTTGCTTACATATGCTTGTCTGCATCACTGTGTCCAGCAGTGCCCACTGGTGAGTGCCCCAGTGCTGTGCCAGCAGCTCTCAGTGCCCCTGCCCACTGCTGAGTGCCCCAGTGGCTGTGCCAGCAGCTCCCAGTGCCCCTGCCCACTGGTGAGTGCCCCAGTGGCTGTGCCAGCAGCTCTCAGTGCCCCTGCCCACTGCTGAGTGCCCCAGTGCTGTGCCAGCAGCTCTCAGTGCCCCCCAGCCCTGCCACCCTCCCTCTGCTCCAAGCACCATCCAGACTGGCTCCCTCATCCACAGCAATGAGTTTTGGAGACTGATGCCAGCAGGCAGTAACTCTCACACAGGCCTTGGGCACCTTCCTTGGAGCTGTGAGAGTCCCACATTCACTGCTCTGCACGTATGGATGTGCCTGTACATCCAGGGAACTGCCCTTACACTACTGCAAAGCAAATCATCTCAGTAAATTAACATCAAAGGGCTTTTTAATCTGATTTTTGATATGCTAACAAGCATGTCACCATCCCTCTACTCCTGCATTTGATATTTAAATACAGCTTCATTGACTTGCTTGCTCAATAGCCCTGAAGTTTTCACACTGGGAAGAGAGTGGTTTGTTTCCAGGAAATGGATGAGGCTACAGAGCCATAGTAAGAGAGAGGCACAATTTTTATCACTGCTGGACTTCTGCTGAATTTAGTCTACTTCCTGAAGTTCATTTTTCGCGAGCATTGTAACTCCCCTTTGGGAGTGGAACTAATCCTGCTCTCAATTCAGTGGCAGCACAGATGCACATGTACCTGGACCTGCCTCAGCAGCCTTCCAAAAACCCAGAGCACAGCACTCCCTCCAGGCCCAGCCTCTCCAGCAGCTCTCTTCAATCCATGCTCCAGGGTCACAGTCCTAGAAATCCACTTACACAAACTCAGAATGGTGCTCGGTGCCAAATCTCTAGTAGCTCTCCCTGCTCCTGCTGATCATTTACTGAAAGCAAGCTTTGGTCTCCTGGAGCTGCCTGCTTCCAGAGAAAAGCACACAATTCCAACGTGCTGGGACAAGGTGAGGAACAGGAGCTCTCCACGTGTCCAACAGAGCCATACTTGAAGAAGAAATGGGAGAAAAAGCTCTGGTGTTACAAAGAGACAGCTATGATGAAGGGCAGGAGGCTGGTGTAAGCTGAATACAAGCCAAGGGGAGAGGTGTGAATCCTTGCAGGGTGTCTGGATGCCCAAGGATGGGGGCCCTCCCAAGGAGGTGCCCAAAGGGTTCCCTCCTCTCTAACCACAGTGGGCAGATCTTGCCCTGGGCTGAGAGACAGATACTTAGAAAAAAGTAAAAGGAAGATGTTTGGCCTTGGCAAGAATGATGACACCAAGTGCACAAGAACAGAGAGAAGCCAAGGGTTGCTCAATGCCCAGCCAGAGCACCAAACATTTCCTGCCAACAGGAGTTATTCCTAGAGGAAGGAGCATTTAGTTGGCACAAATTATCATGAATGAGCTTCAATATTGCCTGACACACCTCCCACTTCTGGCAAGCACCTTCTTTTGTATTAAGAAAGCACTGGCAAACACTGAGCTGGCACCCATTATTCACCTTTTTCTTTTGCTATGGTCATAAATACGTTCCACCTGTCAGTCACAGTTCCACCCAGAGTTCCAGCAACCCTCACCCACCAACATGCCACCCCACTGGCATCATGTTCTCTGCTCATGCACCACAACAAACCCTCTCTGGTCTAAATCAGGAAACAAGACTAAGGGCAGATTTCCACTCTGCTTTTAAAAAAGCAGAGAAACATGTAGATAGAAGAAATTTCTCTGTTTATGCCCCCATTTTTTATTAAGAAGCTCTTATCTATCCAAAATCAGAACCAATTTTCATAGCAAGGAAAATAAAGCAACTATTATGAAGAAAGGGTTGGTATCAGCAGGTTACATAGACATGCAGCATCTGCATACACATATGGTTCTCCATCAACAGAATCATGCTTTGAGGGAACTACTTGCAGCTAGGCAAGACACTATGAATCATGAGCAGGCACAACACAGAATGTATTTAAATTTGGAAATCAAAGACCACAAAACATACACTTTTCTCCTGCCTTCCAGGAAGCACTGCAATTTTTCACCAGTCTAAAAGCAGTTTAAACTTTTGGAGCAAACACTAGGAAACACCTCTATAAATGTAAATATTGTTCAAAGGTAGGACATGGTTGCTCAGGCGTGAGAAGCAAAAATGTGGTGCTGAGTACAATACTACCTGGGGCTTCTGTGACTGGCCAGAAAGTGGTGTGCTGTTGGGTTCTGTGGGTTTGGGGTTTTTTTTTTATACCCAAAACGTTTTTTAGTCTTCGGGCACAAACTCCCAGAGCTGAAGGAAACATCCAGGTTACAACATTAGGGAGCTGTGGTGCTCTGGCCAGCACATCACAGCATGACTCTTACTGCACCACTCCATCACAACCACTGTGCAGAAAACAGCTGGGCTGCATATGGCCATGGGCAGCTTCCAAGCCCACTGAAAAGCTCCCTTCTCTGGCAGAGATAACCAGCCCTCCTGCTCCTGGAATCTCCAGCCCCATCCCAGCCACATGTTAGCTCACACAACTTTGCATTTCAGAGGACAAAATCAACTTCTGTATCCACAGATGACTGCAGTCACCTGTGGTGCACAATGCCATCAGGTTACCACTGCATTCTTGCTGCACACAGTGCCTCATTTTGTGTATGCTCAAAAATACAACACTTGTTTCCAAGTTGTTTGCTCTCTTTTGCAATAACCCATCATGCTGCTTTGATGAAGTACATGCTGTATGAATGATTAGATATTTTTATTGTCATTTCTGGTAAAAGAGCACTGCTTTTTTTTGTGTTTAAAAAAAATAATTCACAGAGCCAGAAAAGGTTCCCCATAGCACCATAAATAAATTATTTAACATTTCAATATCCAAATCAATAATCTATGAATGCCACCAGAAACACGATTCTACTCTACCCAGAAATACACAAAGCAATTACTTTCACAACTGCTCACCAATGCCTACTGCCAGGCCCACAAGAAAGATACCTAAAACCACAGGGATGTTTGTTAGGAGAAGAAGGTTAAAATAACATTCAGATACACTGAACTACCAGTTGTTAAAATAGTTATTGTTGCAGCATATTGTGCAGCTGAGATGGCCACGACAGACAGAGCGTCCCCACACAATTTCAGAAGGCTTCACCCCAAACACAGCAACACCAAACCTCTCCAGAAGGCTTCAGGCACCTGCCCACACCCAGGAACACCATTCCACTCCAGAAGGCTGCAGCATCTGCCCCTCTTGTCCTCCAGCCCAGCCTTTTATAGCCCCACGTTAATGCCCTGCACCTGTGTGCCCTCTGTGCCCTCTGTGGTTGGTCAGTGCCCCTGGGCACTCCATGGCTCGTTCCCTGCAATGCTGCTCACCTGTGCTGCACAGCTGGAGCCAGTTAGGGATGAGGCCACAGCCCCACCCCAACCACCACAAACTCTGTGCCTACAATTATCTCTTGGGATGTATCTCTTGGGCAAACCCCAGCACAAGGCAGGAACACGTGGCTAGGCAGAACAGGGAAAAGCAGAGAGGCTTCTTAAGCTGGATTTGAGACCCAAACCAGCACCTCAAGCAATGCCACCCTCAGGAATAGCCAGGCTGCTGTCTGAAATGTTGATACTCCCCATCACCTGACTGCACTGGCAGTTGCTCCATTACCTGTGTGCTTTTCAGGCTGTCCTGTCTCACTGAGCAGTCACCCACCCCAGAAGCAGTGTCACACTCACACAGGAGACATTCAATGCCATCACACCAGTCCTTCAGCCTCCCAGCAGAAGAGCCCATGTTCATTTGGGGGTTACACAGCCACAGCCAAGACTTTCTCAGCTTCCATCCTCTGCTGGTATACAGCCTCAGGACAGAGCCTGCTTCCAGATGTGAAAAATTCAGACATTTCTCAACGTCTCTCTGTCAAACACTCTTCTACACTGACACTGAGATGTCCAAAAAGCCCATCTGAGGCCTAAATACCTGAGAAAACCATCTCTTTCATGAGCACATTGCTGAGCCAGGGAACAAGCCTGCATTCCTGCTCTCACCTCAGCACAGGGAATTCCAGCTCTATCTCTCTTATGTCTAACATGCTAACCTGTAGAGTATATACTGCATTGCCTTACCTACCTTAGTGGCAGCAGACCCCACCAAGGCTACCAAGTGTATGCTAATAACCCTCCAGAGCACAGGGCTGTAAGCTGCTGTGTGATAATTGCCACCCCTTCCACTGCTGAGGGCGTGGAAATCATGTTGGTGTGCCAGGGCGGCTGGGGTGTGCTCCACTCACACCTCCACCAATCTGCCCTTCCACACCTAGCCTGGAGCCACTGCTGGTTGCCTCACATTTATATGGAGGTGGGGCAGGACACCTCAAATTATTCTGAAACAACCCTGGAACAGTGCAGTTTGTAGTCCCTGCTCAGTTACCCTCCATTTAAACATCTATCCTGAAAACACACAGTAGGGTGTGGCTGGTTCAGATGCAATCTGCCCTTCCCATTTCCACAGGGTGATGCCTCAGGCTGTAGCTTTTCTATTTTTCAGATTCTGTGCTGCTTTAGTGTGTGGGTCTGAGCTTCACATCAGGGGATGCTGAGCTCTCTGCACAGAGCAGGGAGACAAAACAATTCCTGCTCCAGCTGGGCACCAAGGACAAATGATCCAAATCTCAGCCCAAGAGCACAAACAGCGTGGGCTGGAGAGAGAAAAACAAGCAGGATGGGAGTGCATGGGCTAAAGCTGGAATTGGCCAATGAACTGCAATCTGCACATGGAGCAGAGCTGATCACAGGGAGAGACCCCGGGAGCGCTCGTGCATTTTGGGACCATTTTGGTTCATCTTGGGTGCAGCCCTGGCTGGGCTCTTGTGCTGCCCAAGGTGGATCCATGCAGGAGATCCTCTGAATAAATGCCTGCTTTACTCTTCAGCTGTGCCCAGCCTCTGTTCAGGTCAGCCCTCCCAAGGCACCAGGAGCAATGGTGTCCCCAGAGAAGGGCTCTGGGAACAGCACAGGATCTCACACAAAGGACAGCACATCTTCTGTCACTGCAATCCGCTGGGATTGGGTGCTCTGGATCCCCAGAGGCATTCAGGAGCACAAATCCCTTTCTGGAGAGGAATTAGGGTCTGGCTGCCTTTGGAGACCCAGGCCAGGGAGTTGCCCAAAGAACACACTCTGCCAAATGAGGCGTTTCACTGGCACAAGCCTTGCTGGAACATCTTCTGCACACACAATATTTAGGATGATTCCAGCTCCCTGCTAGCACTATCTTCTTCACCTCTAATTAAACTGACATTCAAGAATGAAGTTTTTGAACCTTATCAAACTTTAAATAAAACAAAAGTGAAATTTTTAAATGCACCCAGTTCTTTCCTGATGTACAAAAAATAAATACATGAAACAGAGTAATTCACTTTCAAACACCTGAGCAGCAACCCCTTCCTTTTTAATTGAAGCTCCACCAGTAGGAATCCTTATGAAAAGAAGGGCAACAGTGAAATTAAAAAACCCTCTCCTACACACCAAAAAAGAAGAATTCTGTCTTATTCTGTGTTCTTCAGCTTTCTAATGCCCCTTTAATTCCTGGCATCTCTAAATGAAAGAAGAAATTGATTTGCTCAGGAGTGGTCCACCCAGCAATAAAAGTGTGTCAGATGACAGAAGGAGGTAGTATTCTGAGCTTCACTGAAATCCTGAAACCACAAAGATATTTTAATATTTCCAGAGACTATTTCAAGAGTAACAGCATAAAAACAAAGACATCTATAATTAAATAACATTAACTTTCACTTCAGTTTTGTTTTTCTGTCTCAGTTGGACAGAGATACTCCACCAGAATACATATTCCCCTGAAATACATTTTTGTATTAGTGCTACCAACTGAGCCAGTCTCTAATTAAAGGGCCATAATATCTTGTTAATATTAACAGAGGGCCATGGTTTTGGTCTGCTAATTTTTCACATCTTCAGCACATCCTTGATAACTAAGAGGGATTTAAAAAAGGCATTCAATGAGATGATTATACACTAACTTTTTTATAGGTATTGACACACCATTAAGGATGTTCCAGGGGAGATTCCATGGTTTACCCTTTGACCAAAAAGATCTTTACGCTGATCTGTCAATTTTAAAGTAATTAAATTCTCAAACAAACCCTAAAACAGAGCACCAAGAGCCCCCAAAAGTATGTAATCTAAATAACTATAAAATATAAATTGAGAGCTATAGTTTGGCCAGAATGCCAGGGAAATCCTTGCAAAGCTCAACCACTCCACTTCTGAAATCCTAAATTCAACAGCAGCAATTTAACCCTTCACATACAGTTACCACAGCATTCCTACCTGAAAATCTCAGAGCAACTTACTTAAAAATGGAAAAAAAATTGAGTCCTGAAGTGCTGGTAATTTTCCTCAAAATGAAAAACGTGAGGATTATGTGCGGTGAAGCTGAGGAGACAATTTTCTAAATAGCCCATCTTTCAGCCCTGGCCACTGCTGTCACTGCCAGCACCAGAAATCAGGCAGCTCTGGCCTCGGGAGGAGGGGCTGCCAAGGGAGCTGCTGATGCCTGGGGCTCCTCACCCCTCACCTTCCTTCCACACAGACAAAGAGTCTGGTTTGGCAATGCAACAGAGAAACAAAGAGAAATAAAGGGGAAAAAGTAGGCAAAACAAGCACCCTCGTCAGGAAGGTGCAACTTGCACTGTTGAGGGGTTTGGGATCATTCTGGGATAGCTCTCCCTGCTTCGGGAGACAGAGCTGCCACAGGGCACCCCTGGCTCCCTGTGCCCACCCCGGGCAGCAGCAGGGCATGGAGCTGCCAGGGGCAGAGCTGCTTCCCAATAGGAGCCAGGAAATATCCTGCTGCAGCTGTGCTGGTTACTGGCATGATCATCAGCTCCCACCCTCCTCCCCCACCCTGTTTTCCTTTTTTTTTTTTTTTTTTTTTTT
>VYZP01045080.1:24478-117807 GCA_013400635.1 Hypocryptadius cinnamomeus
TTTTTTTTTTTTGACAGCTGTCTTCCTATCTCCCCAACAGGTGCTATTAGGCCCTGAACAATGGCAAAGGCTTTTAAGCCACTGCTGTTGACAAGTGAAAGGGAACAACAAATGGCTCAGTAGTGCTCTTCTCCCAGGGTCACTCAACCAATGGTAATAGTTATTATTTTTATTTATTAGCTCTGTGGCACTGTCCTCCATTGTAGCTCCTCCAACCTCCCCTTTCCGTGCCAGCAAGGAGCTTTTTAACTTTTAATAAAAATGGGTGAGCGCTTAGCTCCTGAGCTGGCTCTTTCTGCAAAGTGCACAGCTAATGAATGTTGTCCATTTGTAGCTGGATAATTTATGATGCCAGCAGAGCAGAGGTGGGGAGGGCTGCACCCAGATATGGCCATTACTTACTCTGCCAAGAGTGACAACGGGAGCACGGGGAGCTGCAAGTCTGACAGAACGGAGAGGGGCTCTCACCCTGTATTTGGGGCTTTTCTCAGGATAATTACAAGATTAGCAGATAAATATGACATCCCCTCTTTTGGGGTTGATGTAATTTTTCTTTTCCCTCCTTAGCATTTTGCTGACTGCATCACAATCCTCTTCAGAGAACAATGGCAGGTGGAAGAAAAGTTAATTTTCCCTTAAATGAAAATGACTTCACCCATTTAAACAATGCACTCAGAAGTGTTACTGCCAGGGGAAAAAATTGTGCCAAAATGTTTTCTGGTCCTAATATATTTCTGATCCACATATATTTACTAGATGAGGTTACTCAATTAATAAATGGAATGCAACAGATAAACCCTATCAAATGCAAGCCCTGTGTTGTCACTGTCCTGGCAAACCAGGTAAATATGAAGGAAAATCAGACAATTCCACGTCCAAACAAAATCAGTAAATCAGCAAGTGACCTGGAAGCACAAGTATACTTGAAAGTTGAAAATTTAAAGCTAAAAACCATCAAAGTATTGACATACTGTTGAACTGCTTGGTTTAGAGTCATGTGTACCTCAAACTGAGGTAGTAGTACGCACATCTTCTGATGATCTGGACCTATTTATTTAAATTATAAGTTGACATGACTGTGTAGTGAAAGGGCTACAGACATCAGGCTGTGGATGTACTTCCTAGAGAAAACCTGTACTATTATAATTTGAACCTAATATAACATTGAAAGGACCAGAAAACACTCATTTGGGATGTTAATAAATCCATTGAAGGAAGTTTAAAAACTGAAAACAGAAAACTGGAAAGCATATCCCCCTGAAACGACAAAAACCCCAGACATTAGGCCTAGATTTCTATTCTTTTTCAAAACATGACAGACTGTTTTACCACTGGAAGTGAGAATTAAAGCACATATGCCTGATGCTAAACAACTACACATCCTGAATTCCTCTTGCACAACATATGTGACCACAAAATCTCAATCATCCATTGCCAGATGCCACAAAGACAGGGACAACAATATTATTAATAATAACATTGAAAAAAAGGTACACTATTAATCAAAGCTTCTGAAGTGCAGGTAGTTTCAGAGTAAATCACACTACTAGTTGTGGTGTAAATGATATTTACATGAAATCATTCTGTCAAATTAGGTAGAAATTATTAAGGCTAATGCCATCCTTGGACTTGCCTAAAATGATCTCCCAGGACTTGCACCCAGGTTTCTCCACTGAAGTACAGCATTCCATCTGCCTTGATAACTTGTTCTGTTTGTTCCCACTTGTCTCCATTCATGGACTTTTTGGACTCTGTTATTTTCAGCATAAATAGGGTGAGGAAGTGCATTGGGTTTCCTTTTGATCAAGCATTTTTCTTTCTGAGTTAGAGAATAACATTGAGATACACGGGTGGTTCAGCCACGTAACAGCTGTGACAGGTAATCCCCAAATACCCAAAGAGAAATCAGAGAAAGTCTATTATGCACAGCTCTTTAACATAATAGTTCTAGACAAGGGGAAAGGAAAGTCAGAAAGTAAAAGCAGAAAAGTCAAAGAGGGAAAAACAGAGGGAAGATGAAGAATACAATGCTGAGAACAAGGAAAGGGCAAGACTAAGAAAGGGGTCTCATCTGTCAAATCCAAAACCTACTTTATTACACAGTGGAGAGGAGAGGAGAGTCAGGGCAGCCACTCCCTGGCTATTGGAAATTCACCCCAACATGGAGCCACTCCCCAGCCAGCAAACAGATAGCTGCAGCAGCCTGGGCAAAGTGAAACAGCTGGGAAACTTACCAGAAAAGACAAAGGGATTTAGATTGAAGCATCAACTATGCCTTCAAAACACTGCCAGCACGCCAAAGAGAAAAACATCTTTTTTATCAGAGAGGAATCTCACTCATACCCTACAGCAGAACTTTTTCAGACTACTTCAGGAAACTTAGGACTTCCTTCATTCACCTTAGGATGTTAAAACTTCCTCTGTGGATTGTGCAGATCCACAAGAAAACTCATCTGCATTTAGGATGGCTTCAAGAATCACCAAGGACCAGTAAGGTGAACGCAGGGCAGGACCAGAACACCTTCCCAAGAGCTAGGGTCATTCACTGGGCAGCTCTTTACACAATGAGCACAATCAAGAGGCACTACATTCCCCTGATAAAGAGAACACAGACCCCAGACAGACAGAGAACATCACCATTTCCTCTGATGAAGCTGAAACAAGAAACAATTCTCTCACTCCTGCACTACCAATCTCATCAATGGCCACCTGGAATTAGCCTTCTCCCTCTTCATCCAGCAAACCTGTCCATGTCACTGTGGGACCTGGTCTGTTTCATTAAAAACAAGACAGGTGTGCTCATCCCCACAGATTTCTCAGCTACCCATCTGAGAGGGCCTGCTCTAGTGCCTGTTCCCTAGACTTAAATTAGCAGTCAACTCCTTTCTGCATTCTCCTGTGCAGCCCTAATAACATCAGTGAAGGGGAAGCTCAAACCAAACTGAAGAAGAATGAACAAGTTTAGATGAAGAAAGAACCACCTGGAAGAGACAATACAACAGATCTGCAACATCTGTAGCTCAGGATCCTACTCATTCTTCACCTGTGTGTGGTGGTAAAGACATCTGGGTTCTGCTGTGAATGGGCAGAAGCTGCACTTTGCTCTATCAGACAAACCTGGTACCTGTGATCTCTGTATTTGTGTTCTCATCTTGATCATTTGTACCTTTCATGCCACAAAAGGAAAAAAGCATCTTCTGAAACAACTCTGTTAAAACAAGGTGCCTCTCCTAAGAACATGGCCTCTCAAAATGCTCAGTGGGACATCCACCTCCTGACAGAACAGCCAAACCCAAACTCCTGTCTATGACTGTGATCTCAAGCATGACTGGGCTACAGCTGGGACACAGGGAATAATGAGACCTGAGAGCTGGCCAGACAAACCTTCACCAGGAGCTGGACCCACACTCAGGAATGCAACCTTGCAAGACCTGACAGTAAAAGTGGGTGCTTTTTGGGGGTGGCAACTCCTTCAAATAAAGATCAAACCTGTAAACAAAGAGCATATTGCACAAAAAGAAAGATCCATGAAAGAACCCAGAGAGAAGATCTGTGCAGGGATGTGTGCAGCTCTGCTGCTGGGATTTCTGGCTCTTAACTCTTTGTGGGGTAACTCTGAACATTGACTCAAAACACCTCGAAGTCCCTAAGAAACTCAGCTAAATTTTCATGTTTGCATGGAAATCACTTCAGTCAGTAACTGTTGGTGCAGCTGTGAAAAAAATCAATCCAGGTCCAGTATCAAGTGCACCTCAATTTTAACAATAAAACAGCTAATGCTGATAGACTGAATAGTAACACCATTATCAAACTGTTATATGGAATCAAATCTTTTGTGATTTAATTCTGTGACCAACACTGATATCTCAGTATGGTACCTACCTTTGTTTTCAGACACAATCCTCAACAATATGCAGTTTACACAAAGATTTATTTCACATCTAGCAAGAGATGTTTGGAAAAGGAACTACATGCAATTCAGCTTTTCTTTTTCAACGCTGAGATAAACCTAGGGCTGAGACTGAAATATTTTCTCTTAAACCCACCTCTCTCTGAGTAAGATAGAGAAGTCTTTGAATAAATGTATATAAATGTCCCTCTGGTATGCAGATATGAAGGAGAGCCATACCAGATACATCTTAGTATGCCAGAAAAGGACCCAGAGCCAGTATCAAAAGTGCTGGAGTGAAGCAGAGGGATGTGGGGCTCCTGTGGAGTGAGGAAAATGACAAGGGTGAATTCCCAGATTGCTTGAGAACAGGGTGCCTGGGAAGGTGGGGTGTGGAGTAATTGCAGAATGGTGTAATAGGGAATTTAACAGATCAGAAAAGGCTGAATAGGGTAACAGGCCCATTGTTCAGAAAGTTCTCTTTTGTGGCCAGGCTTTAAGAGAATGCCAGAGAAACAAATGGCTTAATCCTGGGGGGATGCTATAGCATAAATGAAAGTAGTCTATACCTTGAAAGCCAGTGGAATAAATTTCTGTATCACATAACCACCCTGACAACTGCAGCTTTCAGCAGAGCCTTAAGACTTCGCAATTGGCAAAACCCTGACAATCACGCCCTCCCATCCCCTTCTCTCTTCAGCAGGATTTTTCCATGTCCTTTGCGGGCAGACAGGGAATAAGTCACATGAACGTGGTCAAATGCCACGTAAAACACGATGGTGACAGGGCAGATCAGAGGGAAAGAACCCTTCAGGGCTGGCTTACCTTCTCTCCCCTGTTCTAAGCACTGAGCTCATCCTGGAGCTTCCTGGCTCTGTGCACACTGAGCACCAACTCACAGCTCCTTGCTAAAGGAGCTGAAGTGCTGTGCTGCAAGGGACACGGTGCAAACTGCTGGCCAGCCTCCCAAGCCTCTCCTGAGCATCACCTGTCCCCGGGAACTCTCCCATTCCTTAAGCCCTGTCACAGCAGGTGATGGAGATGGAGGGTCCTAGGACATCAAAGACAGCATTTTTCCAGTTACTTTAACACAAGCTGAACCAAGAATACAGAAAGGACAGCCTAATTAAAAAAGAAAAGGTCACACTGCGGGGCATCATACGGAATATGTTATACCTTTCCAGAATATGTTACACCTTTCCTTGCAGGGATGGCAGGGTTAAAAGTGACACCATCAGCTTTGGCTGTATAAATAACAGAAGAGCCAGGATATTATGTATTATATGGTTCAAGGATTAAGGAGAACATAAAACAACTGGGTTTGTTTTTTTTTCCATAGGAAAAAAAAGTAGAAATACACATTTCCCAGTTACCCATAATTTCTTAATGCAAGTAACAGATTCTTAATTGAGAAAAAAAATAATCTCAAGCTCATTCTTACTCAGGCAGAAGAGTAGAAATGCAATGCAGCAATCCCCAGCCAAACTTTTTCCAGATCTTTATGAAACTCAGTCTCTAGTGCTCAAATTCCTACTTCACCTAGATGAAAGCTATCAGTTGGCTCTAAATTTGGCTACAGAAATTCTACAATTCCCTATGAGTCTTTTGAACAAAATTCCATTCTACAACAATTAACAGAGAAAAATTAATTTGCCTTCCAAGAATTCAGGGTTGGAGATGAGCAGCTCAGCTGTGACTTGTGGTCTACTTGGTAGGCAGTGTGTTGTACTTTTTATTCTTCTTCCCTCTCCTTTTGCCAGAGGGGAAAAAAAAAAAAAAGACCACCATAGGTACACATTTTTTGAGAACTCTGCACAAAAGATAGGCTTCTGCAAAGCCCTGATCTGACTTTAATTGAAACACTTGTTTCCATACATATTACAGATACTTTTCTGTGAGAGTTTAAAACACATAAAAGCAGCTATTACTGTTTTGAACATTTCTAACTCAAAAAAAAAAAAAAAATCAAGGCATGTAAAGTTTCCTGCATCCCACTTAAATTACATTTGGGTAGCTCTCTGTGGGGCTACTACAAATTCCTTTAACCCCACCAGTCTCTTAGCTCCATTAAATTAATGATGCATCTCAAGCAGTCACTCTTCTGCAGGAGAGTGTGGGATCTCCAGTCAGACACCTCCAACTCACTAAACTGGAAACACTGACCTAAGGGAGACATCAGTGTGTTCTCCCTGCAGCCAATGCTGCACTGTAATGCAAAACACAGATAATATTTGGAGGAGTTGAGAAGATGAGGTGTGTGGTGAGTGGATTTTTCACTGTCAGTGGGGAGAGGCTTCCCATTGCTTCAGAGCAGCTCTCCTGAGCACTAAACCACTCCAGGCTCACCAGCACACAGGATACTACATCCCTGTGTTTGAGCACCCCAAACACCCAAATTGTTCCAGCAGCCCCTACTACAACCCTGCCACTCTACACAATGCTTCAATTAAGGCTGAGCGACGTTAACTATGATTACCAAAAAAAATGTATTTCCACAACGGCCTTTTTTGTCCACTGTTACAACTCCTTGCTCCCAGAGCTGTGTTTATAATGAAACGTGTGGCGTATTTTCCACTAAAATCCTTGGCAGCAGTTTCTGTAGTTTTTCTCATGTATCGCAAGCTCAGTACTCTTTCTGCATTTGCTTCACAATAACCAGTCCATTTCCAAGTGATTAATTTTCTATTCTAAAACAATGCATTCCTTTCCCCTCTCATTTTGCTGGTGTGGGGTTTTGTTGGTTTTTTTCGGTTTTTTGGTTTTTTTTTTCCCTTTTCTTACCAAGAGAAAAAAAATTCTTTTTCAATGACATCATGGTATAAAATTTTCAAAGCAGGTTTTAGCGGGAGATATGCAGATTGCTTTGAAAAGTTACCCTCATAAATAACAACAAAGTACTGAATTATCAGGGCTGTAACTCAGTCAAGAGGTGCTGTAACTATTTAAATTATATGACCTCAGCAGAACCTCTTGATTGCATTGCAGCCTTTCATTAAACTGGGCACTCTGCATTATTTTCCCTGAACTAGAGTAAATCAGGATGGTAAAGAGATTAGCCCCCAAGCCCATCTCTTTGTGATCTAGAGGCATATAATTTTTAACCATTACCTCAATTTTGCAACTTAAAAAGCCTGTGCTACTGTGTCAATAATTCCCTTCCCCGTGTAGGGAATGATGACACTACAAAAATACTGCTGTGTAACCCAGGTACACTGAGAAACTGAGAGGCTTGTAAAGGAGCAAGATCCCACTGCTGAAAGCTAGAGAAAAGTGGGGGGAAAAAGGAGGGAGAAGAGAAAACTGTGGATTCATAGCAATGCTGCTTCATTCACAAAAAGCTGCAAACCAGAAGGGACCATTAGCTCACACAGGCTCATCTTCTATATATATTACTGAATATTCATTATTTCATCAACCAAAATCAAACCTTCCTCTGATTTATTTCTAACTACCATTTTACTAGAAGAGAAACAGCTGGCCTCTGAGTCAGGACATTCCATAAATATCTCCTTGCTTTTACTGGAAAGTTGTGTGTGTAGGGATGAGGGTGGAGGGAACCAGGGTACTTATAACACTCTCCCTGTTCATCTCCAGCTGGCTGATATGATGCTGCCTCCATATTTGGAGAGAGACAACCTTCACACCAGTGGTTCCCAAACAAACCCATGACAACAACATCGGCGTTTGGGAACTTTTCATGGAGTGGGTCCATGCAGGAGCTCCCCTGCTCGTGCCAGAGGCCACTGCAGCGGGCAGGCAGGGATCCCTTCTCCAGAGAGAGCTTCCCAGGCTGCTCAGCAGGGCTTGGGGCACGATTTAGGAGGAACAAGCTCGCCCACGATTCCTACCATACCCTGGAAGACGATGGCGCTTTCCTCGCCCGGCCATAGCGCGCTTCAGTTTTCCTTCTTGCTCGGGCTTTGCCTCCTTTTCAAAGCCCCTACATTTAACTGGGGGAGAGAAAAGCTACAGTAAGTCCCTTTTCCTATTTTCTTATATTTGTGTAGCTGTGAGACGTTTTGCAAAAGAGGGGAGCAGCAGCCAGCCCCTGACAACAAAAGGGCCACTGTGGCCGCGCCAGTCCCAGACATGGTGGAAGGCAGCCCACAGGAAAAGGGCTGGCTCCAGCGCGAGGCTCCGGCCGAGCACAGGCACTGCATTCACTCAAATTGGCAACAGGTCCCAGTGTTCCTGGCTTTGAGCTGTGAACAAGGCTTGGGATTGAATAACCAATTATACAACCGCTGACTGAGTTTATCCAAGGTTTGCAAACTGCTATAATAGCCCAGTATTCACTGACTGTTTTATCCTTTTCCAGATATAGTGTCATATCTCCCCTTGTGCTCCATTTACATGTCACTTTATTACATACATCCATTAAAAAGGTTAATACAATGTCACAGTCAATGCCTAAATGTTGCCATTCAGTATCCTCGCCTTGCTCCCCGCTACATTTCACATTCACACATTTCTTTCTCTCCCCCTCTCCTGCGGGCTTTGCTCACTCACACTCGCACACTCTTTCCTGCTGCAAGTTAAATCAATTTGCTGTCAAGAATACAGAGCAGAGCACGAACAAAACGGTAGCCAAGAGTCAATAGAGTAAAAACTGCATGCTCCCTAAAGTTGCCAGTCATGGTGAGCACTGTGCACCGCCAGTGACGGGAATAACCTTTAAATCTCCCAAAGTTCAGAGAATCACTTAAACCTGCAGACATTGTTGAGACCCCCTGAATCACCTGGGTCTCCTATATTATCAAGGAAGTTCACTTGCTAAGAAAGTCTTTTAAGTGGCTTTTCTTACTTTTAGATAAACTTTAAACATACCACTAACTGTTCTTCTCTGATTTTTAACACTCCCCAACTTGACCCCACCTACAACCCAGACACGTAGGAGGCTGGAAAAGACTGGAAATAAAATAGAGCCAAAATTTTCTACATCTTCCTGTGAATTACTGATAGAGATCTGGCTTAAATTTGTTTGTTATTTTTCTCTTTTGCTAAAGATTATTTTCTCTGATAAAATTGTTCATCTCTGCATAGAATTTTGTTTCTGAAAACAGCAAGAAAATAAAATTTTTTAAAAAATCAAATCTTCTGCAAGATCACTTTTTGAGATAAAGGGATTCATGTCATTTGTTATTTTTTTTTTTCTACTGCCCTATTAACAAAAAATAGGGCAAGAAATCAAAGACAAAATTTTTACATTTTGATTTTATGCAATACAACTGACTGCTGCTTGCATACCCAGTACACCTGGCAGGAAGGTACAACTTTTGAGTAAGGTGCAGCTTCTGAGATGATCAGTTCAGCAGGAGATCTCCAGTGGTAACACAGAAAAACTCCATTAATTTAACAAAGCCCAGTTTCATTCCTGATCATAAATGCTGATTTTCACTTAACATTTTGGCTTTTTACAGTTAGGAGTAGGGCACTTGAGAAAAAAAACTTGATCCTGACAAGTAAAGAACCTGAGGATATTTTTCTTTCTCCCTCAATTTCCTGGGGCTTGAGACTTCATCTTTTTTGGTGTCTGACCATGAAAGCCACGGACAAAGAAAAAATGTTTTTAAAAAGACTACTTTTGTAGAACCTAATTGTTTATTTACTGATTATCAGTCAAGAAAGTGCACAAATATTTGAAAATCATCTAAGCCAAGGGCTTTATCAACTCATCATCAGCATGTGAATTTTGACTGCAATAATAGAAAACAGAGCATTTTTCCCCAGTGTGCCCCCCCGGCAAAGGAACATGAAATACACTGCTCATGTCAACTGTACATTGGTCCCAGACAAAGTCATTCTTTGGGGTAAGACTGTCAAAATGCATTTTGGTTTACTTTTAAAAAACCCTTCACACAGTTTTTGGATAATATCTGTTTCTATTGTGAGGAGTGCTCAGGCTTCTTACACCAACCCATGATCCTCCCAGAGACGACCTCAGGTAATGGTACCAGACTGCTGCAGGCAGCCTGAGCCATCTCATTTGCCCACCCTTAGCCTGGGAAAAGGAAGGGATCTGGGAAGCATTGGGAGGCAGTGCTAGAGCAGCACAGCAGTCCTGACACACCAATGGGAGAGACACCCAAACTTCACATCATTTCTTCGACTCCCAGTACCACAACCAAATTCTTCAACAAGTCCCATTACCCAGTTTAGGATTCCAAACAACAAAATTACAGCAAAAATCTATTTCCAATGAATCACTTTCCTATCAAAGGGCCTGTATGTAAAGTCCTTTCTTTTGTTCTTTTTTCATATAATGCCTTTTGAGAGATTCACAATACAACTGGCCACTTTTGCATCACAAAAGATCTGTAGGCACCACATTGTTCAGCTACCAGTAATAGACTCTTGATTGAGCTGGACTCTGAATGACACACGGTAGCAGCAAGTGATAAAAAGATTGGGGAAAAGCCCTCCCCTCAATTTACTCCTAAACCCATTATTTGCAAGCTTTGTGCACTATGAAATTCTATTAGAAACAAATTATATTAGCACTGTTTATGAATGCTATAGCAAGTTGTCCAAAAATGGGAATTACCTCTGACCAGAAGAATGTAATAATTCTTTAGGCAAGTGGAGAGCCTTCTGTTTCCTTCTCTTGTCTAACTGTACTAAAGAAAAAAATTGACACCTAATTTTGTTACCACGGTTTCTTACAACTTCTGAAACTTTGATGACCTGACTTGGTGTTAATCTAACCAATCCCGAAGCAAGGAGCTTCAAAATTGTTTAAGGAAGGACAACTAGTCTGAGCTTTGGAAAAGGACATTCTCCTAACTCTGACTTCTTTTTCCTGCTCATTCAAGCACAAAAAGGAGAAAATGGGGCTGGAATTTCTATGGCCAAAACCAAACCCAAAACAAACAAAACAAAACAAAAACCAAAAACAAAAAACAACAACAAAAAAAAACCAACCAAAAAACAACACAACAACAAAAAAAAACCCCAAAAAAACAAACAAACAAACAAAACCCCAAAACACCACAAAAAAAACAACAACCCAAAAAAAAAAAAAAACCCACCACACCAAAAAAACCAAAACCAGGACATGAAATGCCTTGGCAAGTTTACAGGTTCTCAGGCAGAGAAGGATGCAAAACTGCATTATATTATTTTGGACAGACACAATGAAGAAAGGCCTAACTTAAAAATACAGTTATGAAAATGTTCTTTTTTTTTTCCTGTGAGGAAATTCTGAAAGGGAAAATTCCTTCCTATCACCCCTTCTGATTCACAGATCAGCACCTTGCAAGCGTCTGCAGCTCTGGTCACCACACAGGCCATTCCCAGCCAGGTGCAGGCTCTGCAGGAGGATATCCTGTCCCTGTGACACCCCAGTGGTACTCTGGCAGTCCTGGATCTCTCACACATTAGAAGATGGTAGTCTAGAGCCCTGCAGTGTACCTAAAGCAACCTGTGCTTCTCTGTTTGGAGGAAGCTGATATTCCCTCAACGATGCTGCACCTCTCAAGCAAAACCATCATATTACTGATTTGTGGAGTGGTGCTTTCATCCCACTTTTTGGTGGCTTTTTGCAAACACTGCTGTTATGCATAACCTAGAAACAGAACATAGTACAATACTCACTGATTGCTAACTAATACTTCTGTCTCAGACCTCAAGCTCTCCTGAACAAAGAATAAGCACAAAGAGAATTCATGAATTTGAACACTAAGCCACAAGTGTGACAAGCCCAGTCTGTCCCACAGTTCACAGAGCCTGAGAGACTGGCAAACACTCCAGTGAGTGATCAAACTGATTTATTATGCTATTTAGAAAAATCATAAAAAACAGTAGCTTTACTTCCTTCTAAGTTTAAGGACAAAATCTGACTGGTTAGTTTCCAACCTTCTCATCTCTTTTCCTTCCAAGACCTCCTTATTGTGAGCACACAAATAATTTCCATTAACATTCTAAGTGAAATAGTAATTAATACCTAGTTATTCTCTATCCTTGACAGAAAAGAAGAATAAAGCAGAGTTTGATCCACTGACTCCCTCAAACAGATTCTTAGGGGAACTGAAGACATTCCGAGAGTAGAACAAATTATATCTTATGGAACTCATTCTTATGGTCACTCTGGAATTATCCCTATTTATAATTGTATCTTCTGGTATTCGTGCTACTTCCCTGCCCTCATCAAAAGAGAAGGACAAAGAAGGAAATGTGAGGGCAGATTTTTTTCTTCCATCAATTCTAGTGGCTAGATGCCACAATAAGGCACGTTTTTATTTCTGTTACAGTTCACTTCTCAGCCTAGTGCTAGCAATAGCCAGCTTTAAGGCAGGTACAGTAATTGCCGCTTGCTAATTGATTATTTCAGAATCGTATTATTACTGTACTCAAGAATCAGAATGCTACTGCTTTCATCAAGCTTTGTTTAAAAAAACAAAGATATGAATTTCCACCTCTCCAATTTTGTGACTGCAGCGCAGTGCTGGATTGCCAGTGGTTGGTAGATAGCTTCTATTTCAAACACATATTTATCTGTGTTAGCTGCAAAATGATAGGGCTGTGCAGAAGAAATGATTCACTTGTTTCATGTTCCTAATCTTCTGCTGAATAGCCCTTCATAACTTCACTAGAAAGGGATGGATTTATTTGAATTTCATTTGTGATGTCACGTAGATTTAAGAGCATTCCTAAATATATGTGAAGTCCAAAAACCTTTGCAAACTTTTCTCTCTGAGCATGCAGTAGAGAAATGTAGCTTAAAATATATCAGGCTATTAACATTTTACCCACCCTGAAGTCATATTCATGTTGCTACATTTTCAAATTATTTTCCACTTTACAAGAAACATAAACATAAGTTCCTTTGATATTTTAAACCCTGACTTCGAGACTGTTTCAGCCTCCCTCTGTCCAAGTGTTAACTGACTAATAGCTCTGCAGCTGTGGAAGAAAACATCTCTCATCTCCCCCATGGTCCGGCACCTTCCATTTATGGCTGGAATGATTTCATTATGTTTTACCACTGCTGGCTCCCACTTTTTCCCTCCAACTCTCTCCCCGGCCCACGGCTGACTGTTCTGAGTCTTCGGAAGGATTTGGGAAGCTATCACTCAAAGCACCACTGAGCAAGAGCCAATCGCAAAGGCAAGGGAAGCCTTCTTACCTAAACAAACCATTATCGGCTCATCTCATGTCTTTGTACTCTTTTTTTGCTATTACCTCACGGGATTAACTTTTATCTCTAATCTCTGCTCTGGCCAACTGTCAGGGAGCCTAAAAGCTGCCTGTCTTTTAATCTGTGTGTAATAATACTGCTGTTACTAACAGATAACTGTGAAACAACACGGAGGGAAGGAAAACACACAAACACACAAGGGCTGATTGTTAAAAACTGCTGCGCTTGTTCCTACCTGAAAGGAGGGCAAGATCATGCCTGATGTCCATATTGCACCTCCTTCTTGTCCTCTTCCATGTTTTTCTTTTCAATCCAATGCCACTGAGGTGTTTTAATTTCGGGGATCTGTTCCTATAAACCAGTTTATCTCCTGCTCAACCTGAAACGGCCAGTTTTCCAGGAGTATGCAAGAAACCTCATCTACTTGTAACTTTCCATTAAACAAAAAATCAGGATGAGGAACGTAACAGAAAATGAAAGGAAAAAAAAAAGGGAAAGAAAACAAATGATCCTACTGTAAAGGGAAATAGCCAAAGCTTCAAAACAGTCAACATTTTAAAGCTTGCCTTGAAATAAGTAATCTCTTACTGGGTGGCACATTTACCAGGCAGTCAGGCTTTCCTTTACTTTAAGTTAATACTTTTATAAGCTCTCTCCAATACTACATTACACCATGTTTTGTAAAACAAGAGTGAGACTGAAAGAAAAACAAAGACCATTTAATTATGGCCAGGTGTGTAGGGTAGCAGCTTCTACAGAATATGGGGTCTTGAGGGGTTGGAGTAGGGAGGTAAACCCTCGTAAAAACTGCTCCTCTAGGGGTGTTGGTGGCATTTTTTTTCAGATTTTATTAAAAGCTTATTAAAGTCAAAGACATGCCCTTTCATTTAAATCTAGTCCTTTGAGTATGAAAATCAACAGGGGAGAGGAATAAAGGGGCCCTACCAAAAAATACCAGCAGGAGAGCTATGGACCCAGTATTGCAAGGAAGTAGCTGTAAGGACAGAAAGGATACAAGTCTTACATGGAGTAGCAATAGCAATAAAGCCAAGAGGGTCAGTGATAAATACATTTGAACCAGGTAACTTCTGGGATTCTGGCTCAGTATCTACTATACCTCTCAAAACCTATAAAGCAAACTCATATGCCCCAAGCACTCTCCAGATATGAAAACTTAAGGATTAGGCACCATGCCTTGGATAACCAGAAAATGTAGGGAAGCTGGAGCTGTAGAGCAGCACAGGACAAAATTTTCTCCTGGCAGGTCCAAGACAATTCCTTTGAATCTCGTGATGATTTTGGACATCTTAACAGTGGTATAATTTTCCAGCTTCAGTTGAAAAGGCATTATTATTCCCAAGTGGGAAAAATAATGCAGGAAAAGAGATGCCTGGCTCAAAGTCACCCAGGAGGGCCCAGAGGCAGAAGCAAGGTCACACACAGAGTCAGTCAGGTTGGAAAAGACTCCAGGATCATCAAGTCCAACCTCTGACTAACCAGCACCTTGCCAACTAGACCACAGCACTCAGTGTTGTGTCCAGCTGTCTCCTGAGCACCTCCAGGGAGGGTAACTCCACCAGCTCCCTGGGCAGCCTGTTCCAATGCCCAACAATCCTGCCTGGGGATAAATTCCTCCCGAAAGCAGGTGGCAACAGCAGCCTAAAGGGAGAATCCTGGCTGCTTTAGGAGAGGGGTGGCCAGGACATGGCCCCCTGGTCCCCAGATGCCCTGGTGGGGACAGACCCAGCTTCAGGTGCTCTCCCCAAGGCCTCTCTCCTCTTCACAGCTTCCCAGAGCCCTTCCCTGGCAGACCACAGAGCTCTGCCCAAACAGGCCACAACACTCCCCTCCCACGGCAGGGGCAGGAGAAGCCAACAATGTCACAGGGAGGTGTCCAAAGGAGGGCCAGGGTGTCCCCTGTGGCTAATGCCATCTGTAAGGAATCTAAAACACACTCAGGAGTGATTGTCTTTGCAGACACCTCATCCTCTGCACGTTGTGCTGTAATGATTTCAGTCACCTATCACAGTGACAGGTTTCAGGTGTAGGGTCCAATACGAAAGGCAAGGCTGCAATCCTTCAGCCAACAAAGCAAAGGAAGCTTTTAACTAAAGCCACCTGCAACTCCAGAAAGAGACAATGGACCAGAGACATCTCAAGGGTGAACCTCCTGGCAAAGGAGAGAAAAAGGCCATCATGAATGAGGAAGGGGGATGGGACCATCCTTCACCCCCCAGAGAGGAGCGTGAGGGTGACTGTGAGCGTGGTGAGGCACTGGCACAGGCTGCCCAGTCCCTGCAAGTGTCCCTGCCCGTGGCAGGGAGGTTGGAATGAGGTGATCCCTAAGGTGCCTTCCAACCCAACCCATTCTGTGATTCACCCAACCTAAATCCTTTCCTCTACTGCTCTCTCACCAGAGCTAGTCTGGGGGTTTGTTCTTAACTCCATGCACTCCCTGACCACAGACAAAGATGTCCTGGCAGCCAGAGCTGGACATCCTTGCACTGGACTTCAAACTCTCTCTGACACAAGTCATCATTCCTGACAATAGCTTGAACCCCAGTGAAGAAAAACAAGAAAAACATAATGAATTCTACTATCCACCAGTATAATAACTGATAAGCTCAGTCTGCATACTGTGGTCTATCACATCCTATCTATCTCAAAACAGTTTTCCAGGAATTCTGAGTAGATAACCGTAACGAAATTCAAGACACCTCTTGCCAAATGAACATATGACCACAACTGTCTGGGATTATTTGGAATCCAGAAATAGAGAAGCACCCAGAAGCAATACCATCCACCCTGAACAGGGATTACTGACGGTTTAACACTGTTTGCTGTTCAAGTATCAAAGGCTGCTGCTGGATTTAAACATGGACTATGCTGGTAAAAAGATACTCAAAAAGCAAAGCAGCAGTGTTTCCTCTCATTACGATTTTGATACTGAACTAAAAGGGACAAAAAAACCACAGGAAACCAAATTGTTCCAAACTTTGTCTCTCCCACCTGTTTCACCTAAGAACACGAAGTCTTTCGACTTGCCCATCTCACCCTAAGATGCTTATACTCAGCTCCAAAATATCTTTGCAAACTTTACAGTATTTATTGCTCAGCTCAGATCTGAAAATGAAAACAAAACCCTGGATCTTCTCACTGTCACCTCTGAAATTCTTCTTCATACCACTGTCAGTGCTGGTCCCTCATTTCATTTCATCAGAGTAAAAATCTACATCTGTTCTACATTTGAGACAACATTCACAGTTTTTCAGACTGCCAGCACCAAAAACTAACAACCAAGTTCTAATCAGTGACAGAGCTGCGCCCACACTGGCAGCCCACTCCCACTAAAATAAGGAATCGGGGACACGAACACCAGCTTTGACCCAAGAGCCCAGATTAGCAACCTCCCACCTGCCCCCCCTCAGGAATCAATACATTGCTGCACTTAAAAATGCCTTTCCTGAAAACTTCTCAGAAGCAGCCTGGTGAGGGTGATTATCTGAGGATCTTAAGTGAGGCTTTAATAAGGTTCTACTGTATACAGTACATCTAAAAAAAAGCCCACTAAAAATAAACAATGAGAGAAGATGATTGTAGAGGATCTCACTCTCTCAGCATCACTTCTAGCCTGTGCCCACAACACTCCAGTGAAATATCTCGTCAGGCCAGGAGGGCTCGACAGGCCTAATCAATAACTGTTATTTTTTCACAAGTGCCAACAAAGGAAAAACTTAATTTATGCCACACAAGATGCTGAAAATAATTCGTACTAATTGGACTGCCTAAAATTCCCCTTCTGTCCTTCTGTTTTTGATTGCTTTTAACTTCTCAAACTTTGACTGTCCACACTGAAATGCTAAGCCTCTGAGCTAGGGAAAAAAACAAAAACACAGGAGTAACAAGGGCAACATTACTTTCTAGCTATCTGACAGTTTAAGCTGCCATTTTTAAGCAAAATTAGCTTTGGATTTTAGTGTCTAACTTCCTTCAACTGCTTTGTGAAAGACAGCTACACTGCTTGAGAATGCCAGATTTTGTCAAGTGAAGATTAAATGAGTACAGACTCACTCAGTATTGTCTTCAGAGGAAGTCAGAAGACTGCAGACAGCTTTAATACCTGCAATACACATTCTAATATTCTGTATTGTTATTGAACCCTGGGACTTGGAACAGCCCTTTGGAAGTACACAGAGTATATCCTAAACCTTGTGGGGTTTTTTTCTGTTCATAACCACACACAAACACAGCACAGTGCTACAGCACTTTGTGGGGCCTTCAGGCCATCAGGTTATTATCCCTAACACAGGTAACATTTGAAAAAAGCTAACACAGCAAGTGAAAGTTATTCATAATGCGTGGGAAGATTTTGATAAGCAATTAAGTATTTCAGAAAAAAGCCATCCGCTGCCATTTGTCTACAAAGCTGTAAGAAGCACTTGCATGAACTGTGTATTTCAACGAAAAAAATCAAAACAAAACAGAAATCACTACCAATAGCTGTCATGCATGTTATCACAGGAAGATGTTTCCAGCCTCTGTCCCGTCTGGAGAACTGTGGATCTGGAGCACAGCTATCTAACAAAGTATGGGCAACAGCACTGAGCGCTTGGTTCTCCTGCTCTTTTTACCTGTGGTAACACAAAGAAAAGGCTGGATGCTTTCCCCAAACAAATGAAGATGCATTCCAAATCCTGAAACACAAGGTACAAGCTCCAAAAGAAACACACCAGGCTGTCAGGCCAACGCTGCCACTGGGGAAACGGACAGGTAGGAGGAATTTGCTGTGGGAAGGTGAGCCAAGCAGCAAAATGTTCTGCACACAAGGATGAAGGAGAAGCAGAACTAAGGAGCAGCAAACTGCAGATGGAAGAAAGGTGGGCACTGGGTTTTTATGGGAGATCCCTGTTTCTTTAGCATTTTTCCATAATTCCACAGCAAAACAGTATTTGCCCTACCCTTGACACATCTGGAAGGAAAGTCAGCCTGCTCCAGAGCAGAATGAAATGGAGAAACACCATCAGTAAATACAGAGAACTGCAGAGTTTGGCTCCAGTGTTATCTTAAACCTTGAGCTAACCTGAGAGGATATATGCACATCAGAACCTGAATTTAATTAGACCAAATGTCTGATGACCAACCTGTGATAGCATAGCAGGCCTCAACTCTAACATGCATGTGGAGACACCTGAGGGACAGAAATAAGTGTTCCCATAGGAAATGTTAAATCTTACTTCACTCTGACATGTGGCTGTGCTGTCAGAATAGAAGCAGCACAAAAGCAATGCATGGTGTAATGCAGAAGCTTTTTTACCATTCACTCCTAACTTTATTAACTTTCAAAAAGGTTCACACTGTTATTCTGTCCAAAATTTGCATACACACTTCCAACAAATTATTAAGATTTACCAAGAATAAGGGAAATGTAAGTATGATAGATAAAGCTAATATGTACTTCTGTTCCAACGTGAAGAGTTTAGTGACTATGACACATCCTGCCCTTGCACTGCAGTAATATCCATCCCATGTGAACAAGAGGAAAAAATGTGGGGTCTTTCTTTGTAAAAGAAACATATTTTACATAGATTTTTTTTACACATTGAGACTTTCAAGTGCATCACTACGTCTACGTGTTTGTATACGGAAAAAACTTTCTGCTCTTACAATGACATCAGGAATCAAGCAGGGCAATACTGCTCCTTTGAACAAGAAAACATTGTATGAAAAAAAATTATGACTGAAAATATTCTTTTGTGGCTTTGTGGAATTATTCTACCTGACTTTGTACCAGAGCAAAAAACTCCTAGGGATAGACAGGCAGGTGATCATTAAACTAGTATCAGGACTGAGTTGAGTGTTCATTCAGTTCCACTCAAACACTGACTCCTCTGTCAGAATCTCTCCCAGCAAGCAAAGCTTGCTCTCTGTCAGCTCCACGAGCACAACCAGCTCAGTGACAGACCCATGCACAGGAGCAGAGTGGAGTTATTACTGCAGAAGTCTGAAGAGCCCTTAAATCCATACCCCACTGGGCTGACTTTGCCACAGCCACTGTTAGAATCACAGATTAATTTACCTGTGGGGAAAAGCAACTTTCAAGAGATCCAAGGAAGAAGATCATATTTACACATGTGCCAGCTTCGATTTCAAGTTCTACAAGATTGCAGGAAAATAAAATAAAAACAGAGGATCAGTTTGCTATTCTTTGAACTTATGCAGCAAATCAGATCTTCCAGATCCAGACTACATATCTCAGATATGTATGAGAATGAAAATAAGAAAGATAACCACAGACACTGAAGAACAGATAAGAATCATCAAATGCATCACCACAGTTTTGAACGACGACAAAAATGGCACTTGAGTGAGATATTACCCTCCAGCTTCATCACACTCAACGACACATTTAATGCCAGACTAAAATTTATAGGATATTAAAGCAAACAAAACCATGTTTAAAGCCATGTTAATGTTACTTTGGTGTTTATACACAAACCACCAGAAGTTTGCAAATTTAAACTTGACACACAGGCCTTCATCTGTTCTACAAACACAAATGGCAACGCTTGCGCCGAGCGCCTTGATCTGGGCTGCAGCTTTTGATTTCGTGTATGGATTTCAACTCAGATTTTCACCTCCCTGTCCAGCAAGGACCTGGCTTCTGCTCATGAAATGCTGCAAAGTGAAATATTGAAGCTGCAAGGCAGCCCAAAGGTTCTGGGAACTTTTAAGGCCAAGGGTAATATTTGGGGCACGTGGGCAATGCCCCAGAAGTGATGGAGTGATGTTTCAGACATGGAGGGATTTCTTCCAAGGAACAGCCTGGATTTCCTCCCACTCACACAAACCAGTGCATCTCTGTCTGTGTAGGTCCATCAGGCATTTATCTCATCTTCTTTTTCCCTAGTTTTCTTCTTTGATACCTCTTTGCTCATCTCCAGTTATTAGCTATTACTAGAGGCAAAAGCCAGGAGGTAAAAGATAACCAGCCTGAGTATGTCAAATCTATTGTTTTCAAAATTAAAATAAATCCAACAAAGTCCTTCTTTTAGAGTAGCCACTGAAATATGTATACTGTGTATTTCAGTAGGACAGTTCAGTTTTAAATTCTTCAGCATTCTCTACACCATGAGAAAACTGCTACCACTACTCTTCTGACTGCTGAGTATTTCGTGGCCCAAATTCATAGTTATTTAGGATGTGCTAAATTTAACATATGGCCCTAAATCCACCTTTGTAAAGCATGGTCTGAGTCCAGTTTAAGTGAATTTTATACTACACTAATATTGTCGTTATTTCTTTTTTTAAACCAAAACCGCTGATCTAATCTGGTTGTTACAAAGGTGCTGTGAAAAGCACCATTCTCCCATTTTAGGAAGAACCTCTCCTAAAACTGTTGCACATTTGTGAGGAAGGATTGGGGGGATTTAAGTGAAGTCTCTTTAAAAAAACTAAATTTTAGTTTAAAGAAATAGAATTAAAAAGAGAAATTATATGGGCAGGTTTCCCAGTCCATCATATTAGAAATTGGGTATATTATGTTATTTTTTGTTAAATACTTCCTTCTGCTGACTCAAAACGGGACAAACAGACTAAAGAAGAGCAGAACTGATATGTGCTATTTCTCACAGGGTTACTGTAATATCCTATTACTGGCTCAACAATGAAGTGACAGAACCACGCTTCTAGAATGCTGCTGATTTAAAACGGAGTTTTTTTAATAGACATCTAAAAATATTCATTTTGTTTCTTTTCTAATATAAGCTAAATACAAAGTTGCGCTTTGCTTGAAATAATGAAGAACTACTAGAATGTAACTTTAGAATATCTAAATAATGTGGGAAACCAAGTCCAGCTTTAAGGTAAAGTAGAGGACTCCTGGTCCTGAGTTGCACTGGAAGTTGAAAATTCTTCAATAAGCCCATTAGCCTCATCTGAAAACTGGACACAGACTTTTGAATCATTGCCTCCTTCCAAAAACCTTAACAAACATCACCTTACTCATTTTTCTTACTTTGAGGTTTTAGTTTTCTGGGGCTTTTTTGGTTTTTTTTTTTTAATTTTCTTTTCTCTGAGGGTGAAAACAAGTCGTTTGCATCACACCCTTTGTGATTTCAGGTGGAAATGTGACTTTGCTGCAAAGAGATGGTGAGTGTCTCTGTGCCTGCAGCAGGAGCACTGTGCCAGCACGGTCCCAGCACCCAGGAGAGGGTGAGGCTCTGGAAGCTGTCCCAGTGATCTGCAGAGAACAGCCCCACAGGAAACCAGTGCAGCCCAGTTTTCTTCCCCAGGACTGCAAAAGGAAGCCATTCAACCTGGGGGTCACTGCTTGCAGCATGAAGTGGATCAGATCTGCATGTGTGAGATTCAACATCCACACTAGTGGGACTTCCTGCACTGCACGTGTAGACATAGACCAAACAGAACAAAAATGCTCAGGAAAAAACCCAAAATGAAACATTGATCTATCGCTGGATTGAATTCTCCTTCTCCCAAAATCATTGTGAAGAAGGTTCGTGTTGGCTTCTGAATTGCTGAGATGGTGTTTAACTAATACACAAACAGAAAGGAAAATACTCTCAAAGCTGAGAAGTGAGTGCTAGCAAGGAGAGTGTAATTTAATAGCCTGAAGCTGTCTGATATACAGTCTGAGCATAACCACATTAAAAGAAAACTTGTAAACCTTCAAACTGTTAGCTATCAGTTCCGAATGGCACACCAAATCCTTTTAACTACAACTTATTTTGGCTGAATTCTGTCAAGGCAAAATTAGCCCGTGTTGTTTTCAACTGAAATTACACACTGCCATTTCCCTTCAAAGCAAGACTCAAGGTCTTGCCTCCCACATCATTTGCATTTGAAGTCATACAGAAATTTCCTCAGAACACCACTGGATCAGATTTGAAGATTTATGCACAGAATTATTTTTAAGACAGAGTATTGTGTCTTAGCAGCACCCCTCAAGTCTGTCCATGTCAGCTCACAAGAGCTTTTCCATAGAAGGCTTTACAGGTGTAATACAATTGTATTACAGGTGTAATACAATCACTCCAGGAGCCATGCACTGGCTGAAGGCTCCACCCCTGCCACAGAGAAAACAGAGAAAACACTCCAAAGAGGGGAAAAAGCTTCACAGCTTCCATGACACTGCAGCCCTGCATGCAACACAAGAGAATTCCAGCAGGAGACCCCCTGGGCTTCTGATCTGAAGTTCACTGACATCCTTTGACTTTGTCAGGCTTAGACAACCACTGAATATAATCACTGGTACAAATTTTGGGTTTGCTGGATTCTTGAAAGTGTTAAAAGAAATAAACTCTTCATTTTGTCCATGCAGAAAAACCAACCTAACACCAGTGTAACGCTGGGCAGCAAGTATCTTTGAAGTAGAGCAACTAAGGGGAGGACACACCACATCAGCTCCAGGTCATTTTCTTCCCTTTTTTCACTGAGTTTGCCAACAAGTGTGCCAAATAGGCTGGATTGGTAAGGTTTAATTTATTTACTTAGTGCCATGAGGCAGCATGATGCTGCCATACCATGCCATAAACACAGTCTGTGGTTTCTCTGTTTCTTTGTCACCAATGACTGCATAAAAAATACAAAAAAAAACCAAACAAAAAACCAAAACAAAACACAAAAATCCCTCCTGAAGTATTCACTGTTCTAAAAAAATTAGAGGATCCACAGAATGTCAGTACAACCAAATCCCTGTGCCCTCTGGTAACTCATGGATTTATTTAATCTTTTGGAGTTACTTTAGTGCTATGAATAGTCAGAAATCACCTATTACAGAAGATAAATGACAATAAAGTTCATATTCACACACTGAAATCAAAGAAAATGTTTGGATTCTGAAGCAGTATTTTTCTATCACACAGTCCCAACATGTCCCTCAAATGTGATTAACTTCCCATCACCATCTCCATGGAGAGGTAGGGTTGGGACAGGAGAAAGCCCAGGAATCCAAGCTGGGAGTGAGATGCTCCAGCACAGCCTCTGCCAGCTCTGATGTGAGCATCAGCATGCAGGGAAAATTCAAGGTTTAGAATTACAGTTACAGTTCATAATGGTCAGCTGAAGGGGGAAGCGTGCTCAGGCTGTTCACTGCAGACTCCTTTGTGCCCCTCAGCTGGTACCCAGGAGTTTCTGCCTGGGTGTTCAAGGGCTGAACCTCACATGGACTTCATCAAGCAGGGCAGGTGTTGTCAGAATCTGAATTAGCCCCCCCTTCTCAAAATATGGGAGAGTAATATAGAACAAAACGCCACAATTTTTTCCATGAAGTACCTTCATCTTGCCATACAGGTTTTTATGCTTAATGGAAAGGGTTAAATGGCTTCTCCTAAACCACAGAAACCATTTCCAATACTTTGGTTCAATGCAATGGAAGCAGGGAGAAAAAGAGAAGAACAGGGCAGGGGCAGCTCTACAGCAAGGAGCTTAGGTCCAGAAGGGGGCTTGTAATTGACTTGTATTTACCATTAAATGTCTTTCAGCTAAGTCCAAAAAGCAGTGAGAGAGTTCTGACTAGACAGTTTGCAAACTGTTATGCAGTTATGGGAAAAGGATCAAAGGAAAATTCCTACATTTTACTGTTTGTATTTCCTGTATTTCACAGTTTCACATCAACCTTCTTGTTTGTACGAGCCTTCCTTCCACTGACACTCAAGAGCCCTGCTGCAGATCTCTTACCAGGGCAAGCGACTAAGCCTCCTAAAACTGCTCCAGCCACACTCCCTGCAGCTGCAAGAACATCAGAATGCTCTCACAACGCCCAACCAACATTCTGGTGCCTTAAAACCCAAGATGTGACAACTGTAAAACGTACCAATGAAAGGAAATATTTTACACAACAGAAATAAACTGACCAACTGCTTCTCCAGCAGGAAAAAAAAAGAACTGAAAAGAGTGCATTAAAGAAGAGCAGCATTAATTCTGAAAGGCTCATATGGCTGACTTGCTAGGGTAACAGCTTGACTTAACATCTCACAGCAACCTCAGATGGAAAGACCCCTGAAGCAGCCATGGATTTTCCAATGAAAACCATCTCAAGCTCTCCTCAGAAGACAGGCTGCAGTATGACCTTGCAGAACACGGCCACTCCTCACCAGTGACTGCTGGCACATCCCTTATCCAGAGCCCACCCTGAGACCCCTGAGAGCAGACAGCACTCCAGCAGCTCACAGCAGGTACAGGCACAGCACACAGGGAAGCACCAGAGAGAGCTGACGAGCTGAGAACTTTGATATTTACTTTATATCACCGTTACTGCCTCATAACCATACTCTGAAACTGAAAAAAAAAAAATGCAATAATACACTGAACTTGTTTTAAAGGGATTCTTCTCACCAGGGAAAAAGCTGCACTTACTCCCCTATCTTAGCATAAAACCGTCTACTCTAACTATTTTGAGGTGAAATATTTATAATGTTAATATTAATATTTATACCATATATAATGTATTAATAAAATTATATATTAATATATAACTATACAATATAATATATTATATAAATATATATTACATTAATTAAATTATATACATATCTATATAATTTTATTTCTATTTCTCTTATTGAAAAATATTTTATAGGTAAGTCCAAAGTTTTTGGCTGTGGAAAAAGGTAGACAGAAATGGACTGGGAGAAAAGTCACTTGGAATTATGTCTTTTGTGGCTTCTTCACAATCTGAAAATAAAATCCACTTAAGAAGATAATATTCAAGGTAAAATTCCAGCACTACTTTGTCACATCAACGGTTCAGAAAATGCTATGTTTTGAAAATTTTAAGGCAAAATTTTGAGGGAAATCAGAGTGAAATGTTACCTTTACTGGGGCACAGTATGTGAAGTAAGCTATTTTTTCAACTAACATTATAGTTACTGGTAAAGAAAACACAAAGTCAGCATCACCTCTGCCTCAATGAGTTTGTAACATAACACATTCCTTAAAGAAATAACGTAGATGTGGGGCTTTGTCTTTCCTGTCCTCCACAGAAAAGCAGAAATCAGCATCTGTTTACATCAGCTTCTCAGAGGAACATAAACACATGCACATGTGTAGGCACACAGAAAATCCAGAGTCCTGATCTTAACTCTGTTGACTTTGTTTGGGACAGCCCACCAGGGCCACGTAAATGTGCTTATCTCCTGTGTTTTTCCAAAAGTGCTGAAAAATGTCATCTTCCCTGACAAGGATGGAATCAGAAAAATCCACACACATGACCACGGATGAGCAGCCCCCCTGCAGAGGACAAAAATACTGAACTGTATTGTCAGGAACACTCAACAGCAGCACATAAAGGGAGTTTTGTTCAAAGGTACCCAATCTCCTTTATCATGGACAGTGAAAAACCTCCTCTTCTCTCGTGCTGGAAGCAAATCTAACCAAGAAGTTGTTCTGAGTGAGAACATGCAGTTACTTTGAGGTGCACCTATCGAAGATTGTTGGCAATAGTTAGCAGGACAGAGAATTTCCTGCCTGTTTACTTGAGAAAGTTTCATCAACTTGAGCAATACATTTACCATTACATCCTGGAATGCCAATGAGGATTTTTTCAGCTTAACTTACAGTCACTCCTAGTCAACAAGCTGAATTGAAAATGTCACTGTTTCTCCAAAATAACAACAACCACACATGGCAAAATACTGATAATTTAAAATTTGCTCTCCTGGCTTTATGAACACAGGAACTTGAGAAGCACAGCTTATTGTATATTGGGGCTAGAGATCTCTAAGAACAGTCAAGAACTGCATTTCATACCTCATCTAACAGAAATCTCTGCTTAATTAAAAGCCTACCAACATTCTACACTATATTGACATTGCAGTGCACTTCACATAGTCATGTCCTGATGACATCAAATCTTCACTACCATTTTTGCTGTTCCTGTTGCTTTCCCTGCTTGTTCATGCTCGTCAAATCCAGTCAAGAGATGCTAATAAGCTCCTTCAAGAATACAAGTGGAAAGATTGGGCAAGTTAGCAGGGAGAAAGGAAAAATAAGATATGGAACTGAAAGAGGAAGACTTAAACAGAACAGGAATAAATAAACAGCCTGGTTTTCCTTGTGTTATGTATTTTTTGGTCAATGGTGAAAAGCAATGGAGCAATCCTCTCTCTCCTCTCAAATGCCACACTCCAGGTAAATCCTCCCCTACTCAGTCCAACTGCACAGGAAAGGAACAAAGAGATGAAAAAATGTTCCTGCATCCCAGGTCCCTGGGGTTCTGGCCCATGGAAGGGCTTCCCTGGTCCCCACGGATGGGAGGCAGTTTTCTGCATTCAGCAGCACCAATATCTGTGTGCCTGCAGACTCCTCCTCAGCCAGGCCAGAGCATTCCAGAGCCCCCACCCTTTGGATGTGTGCTCTGCCTATCTTCTAGGAGATTATGGCTCATGTAGATATCTCCTACACCTTTGGATTGTCAAACACAAATCAGTTGGCCACAAAACTGTGTCATGCAAAGTCACGGAAATTTAAATATTGACTTGAGTTGCAAAATTCAGATTTTGAATACCCCTAAATTTAGATGTGTTGGGTCAAGAGTTTAGGTTCAGTCCCTCACCCACGGGAAAGCCAGCTGAAAAATGTGCTTACCTGTTAACTCCCAGAATCATTAGTGTGAATTGACAAGGTTTTACTGCATACAGATAAGATTAATGGAATCTTTCGCATTGCACAAAGCCCCAAAGGTTTGGAAGTACCATTTAATTTGAGCAAGCAAAGCAGACACACATTTTGGATGTTGAAGATATGGGTTCAGCCTCACTTTAATTTTATACACAGGTAATTTCACTGATGTCACTGGAATTACCTGACTTCTACAATGGTGCCATGCCAAAGGAGGTGGAAGCTTTGTGTCTGCAAGGAAAGAAAGGTGCAGAAGAGAAAAGATGACAAGGAAAACATGTGCAAATCAGACTTTGCAGCAATAAGGTAACCACCACCTAATCCTAAAAAATGCTGTACCTTTAACAGTATTTGGCACTGAGGAGATGGCAACAGCTGGCTGCACAAGCCAGGAGTCCAACATACCTGAGTTGTGGCGGGGCTGAGACATGCAGGTGAAAGCAGCAAGGAAGCAGCATCCACCTCACAGGCCATGAGTGTGTCTGGCTTCAAAATTCAGCTGCTTTCCACCCAGCTGGGGGCTTCCTGCAAAGCAGAGACTAAACCTATACTGATAAACCCTTGTCAGAAGGAACATTTGGAAATGCATCCTCCAGAAGGGCTTGGTGCAGGTTTCAACAAAGTGTTACACACTATAAATGAAACTGCATCAGGGCCTGAACTCTTTAGCTTCCCTAAAACAAAATGCTTGTAATTCTGGGGAGAAGTCCATCATAGTCTACCTTTCCTTTATTTGAATTTTCAGCCATTTCAGCCTGTTTTTCAAAAAAGCAGTATTTTTTACAGGAAGGACTTGCTTTGTTATGACAACACTCCTGCCCAGCAGCAGCTTCTGTGAAACCAGAATTTTAGATTAATATATTATTGATCAAACTCTTGCATTAAGGAAATGTTAAACCATACAGAAAAAGGTCTGGTGCACCACTGTAAATCCAGTATTTAGCCATGTAATATGAACATAATTCAAGACAAGCAACCCCAGCTCTTGCTAACAGTGGTAGCAATGGCAATTGTATGATGTCTGTCTGTCTGTCATTTGGTCCTACCTATCCACACTGTGCACTCCACAGCTGCCTTCCAGATTTCAGTACTAACAGGGACGCTAAACATTTCACATCTCACTGAAAAATTTACAGTTGCTCACTAAGGACCATCTGAGGAAGTTGCTTCATGTTCTACTGAAATGGCACCACTGTATGAGAAGAAAGATAATGATGGCACACCCACAGACTCGTGCATGTGAACCCAGTTATTTCATAAAGAATTAAATTTTTCCACGAAGGTATTAATGTGGGAGTCCTTCAGAAACAGCCAGAACTGTGCTGGAATTTGAGATGTAGCTCAGATAGCTGCAATTCTGTATTACAGAACATGCCAAAAAGCAGAGATACATTTTAAGGTGGGAATTAGATCAGCACCTGCCCTGCTAAATTAGATAGTACTTCAGGATATTTTTCTTTTTATTTTTCATGTTATTGGTGAAGTTTTTGTTTTGGTGGTTTTTTTTTTTCTTCTTCCTTAAATATTTTTTTTGTCTTAAAGTAAGCATAAAAAGTGAAAGGAAAACAATTATTCTGGTAATATTTGGGGAGTGTTTCCTATTTTAGCAGAATTTTTGTGAAGAAATTCGAAAGTAAAAGATAATGAAAACCATAAGAAAGGAGGTTTTAAATAGGAAGTCTTTATTTTACTAAAAGATATAGAAACACTGCCCTTATTTATGTAGGAGACTATATAAAACAGGGGGTTTTCTTAAAGATTCCCATTTATTTGGCTACTTGGTCTGCTGAGAAAAAGATTACCTATAGCTACTTCTTAAGCACATCCTTTTCTTAGGAATTGGTAAAAATCCACCTGAACAATCCTTCCCAGTGTTCTAAGGACAGCTTGCAAGGTAACTCCAGGGAGCAGCCTCAGTTCTGCAGCAGCTGCAAACGTGGCCAGACAAGAGCCATGAGTGGAACCCTTAAAGGCACAGAGAGCCCTCCCTGGCAGGGCTGGGGTCAGGCAATCCACAAGTGCTCCTGACTCTGGAGCACTGCTAATGAACTGTAGATCCTGCCCACACAGGAGCAAGTCACATCAGACAGTGTCTACTGGAAACAGTAACATGTACCCAATCTTACTGCATTTCTGTTCTCCTACAATTTTCACACATGCCATGTGTATGTCATTAATCTAACAACTGAAAGGTATTCTAAAATGTTTTCAGTTCAGGGCGCCTCCTGTAAATTTAGTCATGAAAATTAAATGCACATTAAGACAAAAGGGAAAAGAGAGGCCAGTGCTTCTAAAATGAAAGCTCTATTTTTGGCAATAAAAATTTAGAGCCCCTTCTCTTCCTCCCTCCCAAACTCTCAGGTTGATTCATCTCTCATTCAAATTTAAAATGCACAGAGAGGCTGCAACAAACCCACAGAAGATTGATATGCACCGCACTCCACACACGGTTTAGCTCTTTATTCCAAAGCCTGGCAGGATGATGTTGGGTTTTGTGATGATATTATTTCAATATATAATAAACAAGGTTCGCTGTAAAAGCAGCGCAATGCAAGTCCCCTTTAAAAAAAAATACAAATTGTTACTATAGCTCTGGGAGAGAAAGGGAGCGAGAGACTCACAATGCAGGCTCAGAACTTGGCAACCTGTAAAAGTGCCCAGTCGAAAATTACTAACAGCTGGAGATGACAGTTGTTTTAACAGCTGAGCTGACAGGATTAATTTAAATGCACTGAAATCAAAAGTAGATAACACCTGTTTAGTCTTCCAGGGCCATTCAGAAAGGTAGGCCAGAGGAAAGCAGCAGAGCCAGGGCTGTCTGTGCGGGCACGTGTGCGTGTGTGCAGCACGTACGTGTGCAGGGCTGCATGTGTGAGCGGGGGCAGGAGGGCTCCAGAGAACAAGGACATGCTCCTGAGTGCAGGGGAGACTGCTGCCTTGTCACACAACAACAGAGAGGCCAGACCCCCGCCAGCCCGGAACATCTGGTTCCCATTGTGCCCACCCTCCTGCTCGCCCCTCTTCCCCCTTCTCTTATCCAAGGTCTGTGACCCAAACCCAGCAATGGATAGAGATCACTGGGTTTAAAGCTGCAGCTCCTCACTCCTGCATCCCAGCCATCCCCCTGGGTTAATTAGTGCATTCTCTTTGAGCTCCCAGTCACTGGAGCTCCCACACGCTCCCTCCCACCCGCTTCTTCCCCAAACTAAAAACAAAACAAAGAATTCCTCACCTTCCTGCCATGCCACAGCTCATAACTCGCATGTCCACAAAACAAATAAATTAATTCTGCAAGGCCTGTCAGGAGAAGCATGTGAGGCAGTAAGAAATGCTTTATGTGGCAGGCAAGGAGGGGCTGATTATATCTCTGCTTTTCAGGCTATCATCCTGCACAGTGCCCTGCAGCAGGAGGGCTGCACAGCCCCAGCACCACAGCTGGATGTCCCAGCACAGCCCTTGCTCTGGCTATGAGCTCCAAGAGATCCAGCAAGGAGAACTGTCTGCTCCAAGAAAGGAGAATCTAGGACAACCTATGGAAACCACATCTCCTGGTAGTGCAACCACCCCACAAGGCCACTGTGCCAGCTTGCTCTAGGCACAAGAAGCCTATGGGCTGACTCTGCAGCTGCTCCACCTGCAGCATTTCCATTGAGGCAGAAGTGAGCTCTGCTACTGAACCTGCCTCCCAAACCCAACCTGCAGTCTCACTTCTGGCTATGCAAATGGGGCTGAGCTGTACAAGGCAAGCATTTCCAGGGAGCTTGCTTCCTCAGATCTATGTCTGGTCCCTTCTTGTAAAGCAGGACCTCTGTCAGGCTGCACCTCCCAAGCAGCAATTAAACTTCACCACTGTGAAGAGGCACACAGCTATTATCACTGTCAACCATACTCTAAAACCACAGAAATTGGACACAGAGAGTGAAGTTCATGTGGGAAACCTGTGAGAAAACACCACACAGAAAAAAGCCCAGAAGAAATTGCGTTTCCTGAGTCTGCTCTGTGCTTTTCACCACTGCACTGATCTTTTCTGCCCATATTCCTCCAGGGATGAAAGAACCCCAGCCCTACAACTGGTACAACGCTGCTGTAGCTGCATACTTCTAACATCAAAGCCTTCAGTTCTTCCTCCGTGGCCCACAGCCCTCCAGCAGGGCAAAGTGAACTGCACAGAGCTCACTGGGCTGGCTGCACCCCAGCCACCCCGCTGTCACACAGCACCACAGCATGGGCAGCACCTGCTGGCTCTGCAGCTCAAGGGAACAAAGGTTCAACAGAATGGTTCAGAAAATGTTTGATTCATTCATATCAAAAGTTGGAGCATCACAGATACCTTCGGTTACAGCATGAACCACTGCCAGAAAGCAAGACAAAAAGAAAACCACCCGTGGTAGCTGTCCCTTAGCTGCAGGTTTCAGCGTACTCAGCTTGGATTCTCTTTACATTTCCAGCCACCAAAGCTCCCACACACTCCCTCCCACCTTCCTCTTCCCCAAACAGCACAAAGCTTCACATAGGCTAAATCACCGTGCCAAGAAAAACAAAACAACCCTTGACTAAGCTGCATTTATTTACTTATTTCAGAATTTCAAGTCCTTTTTTAGCATTTGTTGTCCAGGAAAAACTACTTACCTGGACAGATGTAAATCTTAACAGCAATTCTGAGAGAAGAAATAAGACCCAAACTCACTCCCCTTGCGTGTGAGCCCTGCATGCAACAAGCTGAAGTAAAACCACAATAAACACCAATTTACATAGACAAGTTTCAAGTCTGGGTGTAAAACTGCCTTCATTCTGTTTCACAAGATAGTACCAGGACACTTTTAACCTCAAGCCACATGAACCTTTCTCTGGAGAGTGTACTCCGGCCACTAAATGAATTTCAGTGATGCTGGGGAGTGTGATGGGCTGTACCTGAGTTTTACTTCTGCAGCCCAGTCTGTGTGAGAGGATTTAATGCACAGGGCCACACTGCCCATCCTGCCAGCTCTGTACCCAGGGTGGGAGAGCTCTGCTGAAGGACAAATACCAACATCAGTTCTCAGCTACTCCTGGGTAAGAAAGGGAAAAACTTCAGTATAATGAAAACTTCCTTACTTGCTGAAGCATTGAACTTTTCCAGCAAATGAACCCAGGGATTCCCAATATGTTCCTAAAATATTGGGCTAATACCAGAGGGCACTTTCCCTGTTATTTTTCATGTCCATGAACCTCTGCATGTCTGGATGCTGCCCAAGTCTGGAAGCAGAAGTGCCAAGGAACATGTGAGAGGCTGTTCTCCTGACAATTCCGATTTGGCTGGTTGCTGGAAACGGCAGAAATCCCCAGAGAAAACCAGCAACAGCTCATCTCCTGATATGCAGCACAAGATCCCTACTGCCTACCACAAATAGATCAGGAAATGTTACAGAAATGGGGGAAAAATTGAATAATATTGAGAGAACATGCATTTAAAAAATAAATAAACCCTCTACTCCCTATAAATACACATCAAAGTAGCAGCAGTGGTAGCCGTACCAGCAGTAATAATGATGATGTCAGGAAGGTCTGATTACCCTTGCTTACATCCATACTTTATTCTTACAAATTTTATAAAGCCTATCTGCACATCTAAATCATTAATTTCCATTAATATTTCCAGAGGAAAAAAAAAAAAAAAGTCTCGCTTTTTAAAGTGCTTTTTCAAAGTTTTCAGTCTGCTGGGCATGCAATGATAATTGCTGCTCTGTTCTGCCTAATGACAGAGTCCCTTCCCTGCACAAAATAAGAAGCAGTTTCTTCTCCACTTTTTATTTCTTTACCCAACTCAGAGGCCCAAAGAATAATTACAAACAATGCCTGAAGAATGGTTCAGCTAATGTTAATTTATACAACAAACTAATTACTACCAAATGGTAAAAAATCACATGTGGAAGTTCCTGTCTCCCACGCACACAAGGAAACCAGCAGCCATCTGTCTCAGCCTGGGAGCTCTCAGTGACAAGCGAGGGAACGAGGCAAAGGATGGATCCAGACACCCTGAGCTGCTCCCCCTGACACCAGCCCATGGCACTCAAGCACCATTGTCTCTACATGGTCAGCTTGGAAGTGGCAGCTTCCCCCCCTCCGTTTATAAAACAAACAAACAACCTGCACCACTAACTGCCTTGCTGTCTAAATTTTACCTCAACCCCCAGAATTTAGGATGAGGTCGAAAATATCTCCATCCACCAGCTGTAATCCTTCCTCCCTGCATTTTCTCTACAATGCTCTTTGCAGCATCCCTAACTATCAGAAAGCAAGATGTGAGACAGTCTTTGAATCTGCTTACACTATGTTAGACAACATGATGAGAAAATGTGCTTTTTTTGTTTTAACATTTTTTTTCCTCAACCTGAGAAAGCAATTTTCTACCAAACCTTGAAAAATCAAAGTCAGTACAACTGTTAAACACTTTTATGGGATGCTCATTAAAAACTGACAGGGACAAAAAAGCTGGGGACAAATCCTGAAGCATTTGTTCAGTTTAAAGTCTCACTGAATTCAATGTGAGTGTTACGTTATTGAGGACTTCAATACCAGATCCTTCACGTGAACGAGGACCTTGGCATTTTGACTGTTAATTATTCCCTGATTAGCTTGCATCTAGTGAAACAAACTAAACACAATATTATCCCCTAAGCTCTGTTCAGGAAATCTCAACTCCAATACTCTCTGCTCTCTGTGAGATCAGAACTCCAGCAGTCATCAAAGAAAGTGCTGCACATGAATAGGAGCAAAATATCAGAGTTTAGATTCACACTACAGATTTCAGAGGAGAAATCTGTTTTTCCCCTAACACTAAAAACTTACAAATCTTTCTTTGTTTGAATATAAGGCAGAATTTTCATATTGCAGAATTATCTCTATGTACCTCATTTGAATGAGGCCCCCCTCTCATGTTTCTGTGAATCCCAGAGAAGTGCCAAAGTGCAGCCTTCTTTTCATTAGAAAGAGACAAGCCAGGATAAGGTAAAGACTGAGGATGTTTTAGCAAAGATGAAATGTCTATGAACTTGTGCTTCTGAGTGTTTCTCTATTCAAAAAGAAAGAATATGTTCCAGATAGCCTGAAATAATCACAGAGGAGGAACGAGTGGCACAGCAATCTCAAACAAGGCCCCTGTAATCTCATATTCATGAGGTAACACAGTCATTATTTCTACACGGCCAGAACAGTACCGACAGTTTGAATGAAGTAAACAAGAAAGAAACACAAGAGAATCCACATAACCAAACAATAATGCCTAATTAGTCTTCATTCAGAGTCCTTAACAGAATTATGATATATTAAAAAAAATTACAGGGAAATGATTCTCATAAAATTTTACATAATAAAATACATCCAATGAAGTGGAGGAGGAAGAAACTATTTTTCTGTTGCTCAGCCCTATTTGGCCTCATTTTTTTTTTTTTTTTTCATCATCAGGAGCTGCTTTCCATGAATGAAAACTTAGAATCCTTCACAAGAATTTCACTTTGTTTCACATTTCACAAGGTTTTCACTTTTCTAAGGTGCATTTTATAGAAGATTGGCTACTATTTAAGGGGGAAGGTGGGAAGAGGGAGGGTGTGGGAATTACAATCCCAGTTCAGCAAAGTCCAGTTGTTGGTGTAACAAGTGAACTAAGACAGCTTTCACCATGGATTTGGAGTGTGAAATGAACCACTGAGTGCTGTATCAGTGAGTGGGATAAACAGAAAAATGAAAGGCCATTCACCACAGGGTGTGTTGCAGAAAAACCTGCAGAAAAACTGCTTTTGGGGGATGCTTTGGACCTCTCACAGCCCCTGGACTGTGACTGACATCAGGTCTCTTCCATCCTCTTTCACCCCAAGCAGCCTCAAGCAGCACTCACAGCCAAAAGTCTGCCTCTAATTTTAGTTCCCACTCCTGGCACATGTTGTGTCCTAGATCACTGAAAGCCTTGAATTAATACATTAAGACCCAGTATTAAGCTACAGAAGTGACAGCTTTATGGACTGCATTCAGCCTGGGAGGAAAGCTACCTAGCACTGCTTAAACAATCCCACTGCCCTCTCCAAGTAGGAAAAAGATTTTCCAAAAAAAAAACCAAACCAAACCAAAACAAACTAACCTACACTAGTATTTTGCCCATCCCAATTTATCAGACTGCAAATGTGTATTCCAATGGAGAAAGGAAGGGCTGAAAACTGTTAAAGCATAACTTTTAACCTCCTTATACTGAAAAGCTCAGAAAAATTGTCTCCCTGTTCCATTTTCCCCCAGTGTTACCTGATTATGCAAATACAGCAAGCATCTCCACTCTTCTCCTCTTGATGCTTTTTCACCTGCCTGTATGTCTGCAGGGACTTGTCAGCTAACACAGCTGGGGCAGGTGAGTCCAAAACAGGCACACTGCACCTTGTGTGCCCTGAGAACACTCAGGAGTGCCGTGGTTGGTACCTACAGCCTCATTTCTGGGGAACATTTACAGTGTCCACCACAAGCAGACCGATTGTCAGCACCAACCTGTGAGAACCAAGGATGAAATGGAACTGGCAGCTGAACTCTCTGCAGCACTTCAAGGGCAGTTTGCTCCATGCTATATTTATGGCATGAGGCCAGACCAAAAGCACCAGCCAACAAAACGAGTTTACAGAGAACTATTAGGAAAATTTTGCAGTCTGGCAATGTAAAAAGAACCTCTCATGGTTTTGCCTTTGTGAGCCCTACTCCTTTAAAATATTGGGTCATGTATGCTGTGCAGCACCCACTGGGTACTGCATTCTCCCACCCAGTAACCTGTCTAACAATAAAATAATAACAAAAAGCCCCATTACTGGCTCAAAAAGACTGCATCTTCTTTTCAGCAGAAAGAACAAGGTCCTAAACTGCTATATTATGTATACTATCCATCTAATAATTTAATGCTTAGTTACAGAATGACTTCCAGTGAAAGCTCCCTAATTCACCCGAACTCAGACAGGACTGACTTGGCCAAAGCAGTGAGAGAAGAATGCATTTTGTTTGGAGAGGCATCCCAGACATCCCATACACAAAAGCTTCAATGTGAATCAATTAGATGACACAGCAAGAGGAAATGCACAAAAAACCCCCCAAAAAACTCAAAATAAAATAATCTTCAGTGAAATGGCTCCATATTTAGTTAAACACCATTGCTGATTAAAGCTGCACATGAGATCAGTGTGGAATCCAGAATTTTTGCAGCTGACAATCATTAGCAAGAGCCTGCTGTCCTCTAGTTACATCTTCATATATTAATTTCATATACATGGAAATACAACTATTTGGAAATACATGGCTTTATTTAGGTCTTGTATATAGATATCTCAGCAAAAATGCATTAACATGCTTTACACTTTGCAGCAAGCCAGCAAACCTACAGGATCAAATGAATACACAGTAATCACTGCAGTTGAAACCATTTTTCTGGTTAGTTGTTGACTTTTTTGCTTTTTCTTGTTTTTCTTCCCTGATGCCTGACTCTGTGGGAGATAAGATGCTCAGTTACTGAAATGGGATATGTGTTGTGGGCAAAACAGAATAGGAAAAGAAGTTTAGCATAAAAACATCAGGGTGCATTAAAAAAACCAAGAGGCTTTCTTCTTCCATGTGATCTTTGTCTCTAGACTATTTACCTTAAGATTGTGTGGGCTAATCTACAGTACAAGACTGATGCCACATTCCAAACTGCACTGCAAAAACAGGACACTGGGATAACCACTTCCAAGGCAGGAGAGCCACTTTCCTTTCTGATAAAGCACTTGGACACCGTTCCTAACTCTGAGGCTTTTGTACCTTTGGCTGCTATCACTCTTGTTTATTGGCAGTGCGGTGCAATAATTATTTGGGGTTTCTTTTTTGAGGTGGAAATCATATTTTCCTTTGGGCATATGGGCTGGCCTTTGCAACTGCAATTCCTAAATATTTAGGAAAACAATTACAATTAGTAGCCAAGTAGCATGTCCCATACACAACCAACAGTCCCTGCTGGACTTCACAACCACAGAGCTCATCTCCTGTGTGTCTATTATTTATCTGCAGAGTCAATAATTTAATAAATTACAGCTAAAAGGGCTCAGATGAACAATGGAGGTTGCTTGCACGTTGCAGTGTAGGAAATTGCCTTTTCTCCCTGACAGGAAGAATCTGGCTCCCTGTGTCACACATCTGTGCTTCTCCTTTCTGGTGCTGCCCAAGCCAGTACTTTCTGTGCCACAAAAGGCAATTCATCCTGCACTGCTGTGCTTAGATACAAGTATCTTACCAGCTAGGCAATAAAATTTTCCAATTCACGACCCCATGGACTTGGCTGTTGTTGTCACCTGTCAGTTCTTTTAATCCTGCTCCTTCTAGGAACAGGCCTAATCCCTGTCTGTAGAGGGATAGAAAAACATGTCACGTTGGGTTCTTCACCAATCCTGTAGTAGGTCAAGTGTTGCTTTCCTAAAGCTCTTGCATGTTCCGTGGGAGTGATGGACTCGCATCTGAGAGCAGAATTTGGCCCACATCCCCCTGAAGTGTCCATTAACTCTCCCACACTCAGAAATAAATCAAGACAAGATTCCTCTCAAGCACAATGAGCCTAAAATATAAACCCTGCTGCTNCCATCTCCTACTCTATTCTTTACAACAGAATTAGAACTCTAGTTCTAGGTCAGCCTTCCCAAGGCATCACCCAGAGTGAGAGGTGCAGGGCACAGCTCGTTCTCCTCTGCTCACTCTGGAAGCGATCCTTGCTCCCCCCAGCCCCAGCAGTTCCTTGGAAAACCTTGAAGCCACCACTCCTATTTCCACCTTTTACCACTCCTATTTCCACCTTTTACCACTCCTATTTCCACCTTTTACNCTGTGCTTCTCCTTTCTGGTGCTGCCCAAGCCAGTACTTTCTGTGCCACAAAAGGCAATTCATCCTGCACTGCTGTGCTTAGATACAAGTATCTTACCAGCTAGGCAATAAAATTTTCCAATTCACGACCCCATGGACTTGGCTGTTGTTGTCACCTGTCAGTTCTTTTAATCCTGCTCCTTCTAGGAACAGGCCTAATCCCTGTCTGTAGAGGGATAGAAAAACATGTCACGTTGGGTTCTTCACCAATCCTGTAGTAGGTCAAGTGTTGCTTTCCTAAAGCTCTTGCATGTTCCGTGGGAGTGATGGACTCGCATCTGAGAGCAGAATTTGGCCCACATCCCCCTGAAGTGTCCATTAACTCTCCCACACTCAGAAATAAATCAAGACAAGATTCCTCTCAAGCACAATGAGCCTAAAATATAAACCCTGCTGCTCACAACAGGGAGACCAGGAATTCAGCTTCGGTCAGATGGCTTTCTCCTCCTCCCTCCAACCTGCACCAGTGAGAAGAGGGCAGGATGCTCCTTCAGTCCCAGGATGTGCCCTGCTCAGGGCTCCTCCAGAGCATGAGCCAGCAGGACCCACCAAAGGTGCACACATCCCATCACACCAAACTTCTGTGATGGCTCAGGGTTTAGCTTTTCTATTTTTCAGATTCNTCCACACCACAGCCCCGTGTTGCAGCTGTCAGTCACTGCTCCATTTGTCTCCAGAAGGGTGAATCAGGAGGAGGAGGAAGGAAGAACGTGGGAGGACCTCTGCATTGATTAGAAATGTTTGGGGTGGGAAGGAGAGAGGGGGAAAGGAGGGAGAGAGAGATGGAGATAGATTAGAGGGCAACAAAACTGGAGAGGAAGATAAACAGAGCCAAAAAGAAAAATGTCCTTTGTTCATGTAAATGGCTCTGTGCTCCCAAGCCCTCTGCATGACTAATGCCACGCTGTGGTGTGTAAACCTCCTGGGCACATAACACAAACAAAGCATAACTCGGCCTGAACAAACAAAGGCCTAAGCAACAGCGATTGAATTCATCTTAAAACAACAAATCAATTCTTCCCTATTAATGCCCTAAATACCAGCGTAGGAGCACTGTCCTGTTGTAATAAACAGCCATGTGTTCAATTACCGTCTGTTTTCCCAACTACTGCTCTCTCCAGTAATTACACCATGCAATGCATTCTACATTGACATTATATTAATGTGCTGGGAGGAGAAATCTTAAATACGAATTAAATCAAGGCTAAACATCTCAGAAAGCCTTACCCAGTCACACAAGTGCTAACAGGGCATTCTTCAGCAGAAAGCAGAGCCTGATTTTTCTCTTCATTCACTTCTCACTTTCTTCCTCTGGATAAATAAATATATTAAAATGAAAGCTTGAAAGAGCTCTATTGCCCCAAAGACCAGAGCAGCAAATCTCTCCTAAGCTCTCTCAAGCCCACTTCACCTGTACAAGAATGCTCCAAGCAGGAGCATGACGTGAGTATCAGCTTACCTCACTTCAGCCAAACAGCAGCAACAAAACCCCTTCAACAACAGACAGGTGACAACAAAATGGGGCAAGAAAAACAAAAGCAGAGAACTTCAGGGACTGAGACAAAAGCAGGAGAATTAAAGTTTAAGAAAAGGTTTCCTACCCCTTTGCAGAACCGTCAAACAACTTCTATTGACTGCTGAATAGCACACAGCAAACAGACCAAACAAAAGATATGATGAAAGACATATTTACTCGTGCAGGGCTCCTTCCCCCCACCTCAACCTTTCTTTCCTTTTCACATACACCCACACTGCACCGTTTGCATTGTGTTGTTAAATAACCAATAGCAACCCAGAGGAAACACTGGAAGGGTTTCTATGATGCTGTCAAGCACCAGACAGATGCTTGGCAGTGTCAATATGTTCTTTACGTTTGGGTTCTGCCAAGGTTTGAAATTAAAATTAAAATAGGAATAATAATACTGGGAGAGGAAGAGAAAGATGGCAGTAAGTTAGTGCATAGATGTACAATAAACTTTTAAATCAGTGGAGTATCATCCTACCTACCTGCTGGGTTTTACCTCAGCAATTTCAACTGTTATGGAAATAAATAAATAAACATAGCTTTTCTTCTTACTGTGTACTGGCTGCAAGAATTCTTATAGAAAGCAAAGTAAAATTCTGGGGTATACCAACTGCAGACTTGGAGGTTTCAGCTGCAAAGACAGGCCAAGCACATCTAATGCTGTATGTTCCAAAATCTGCTCCAAATTAAAATGCCCTAGGTGCTGCAGAACTTTGCTGACTTGAGGCTTCAGAAGGCACAGAAATTTGCATGTTTGGAGAAAACCGAATTTTGAAAGCTTTTCTGACTAATGTTACAGATTGCCCTCAAAACCACAGTGTGTAGCATTCAGATATATTTAAGTGTCTGTAGAACAACTGTTCATTTGTCCTTCTCAGGTCATTAGATACAAAAACACCCCCAAAACCTCACCAGGTTTTGCAACTCATTTTTGTTTGACTAGTTTGCATTTTTTCATTTCAGCTGCCAAACCAAGTCAGGGGAAAAGCTGTTTCCACCTGACCCAAAGTGTTTTATTTAATCCTAATTGAAATGTTTTCATTTCTCTTTCAGATTAATCATCTTAAACATTTAAAAACAAAAAATATCATTTCCAAAGAAACATTTTGTCTAAAAATGTTGACTGTTCCAAATTTTCTACTAGTTTTTGGCCAAAATTAACTTGTTGAATTGCTAAATGCTATCAGTCCTTAATTACTGTGTAACAGGTTTTAGGGTGCTTAGGGCAGAGAGTTCCCCCCAACTCTCCTTTATTTGGTTTTTGGGCACTTTTTGAATGGATACATCATAGAAATCATACATATATAGCACGTTTCTCCTGAGGCAATGCAGAAACCACAGTACAATTAAACTATGAGAAGGGAAGGTGCTGAAAGGAATTCTTCCTTCCCAGTACAGCCTGTGTACAATGCAGGAGATGTGCACAGATGCATATAGCTGGCAACCCTCAAGCCACCTTAAAAATATCAATGTTAGGCAGACACGTATCTAATAAAGCTCAGCAGCAGCTCCAAACTTAGGAGTGTTTTTACAAGGCTACTTCATTAGCTAAACAAGCAAGTGGGAGTTGCTGCAAATGTTGCTCCTTGCCGTACTAGAGGCTTTCCCTTGCTTCTGGTAAACAGAAGACACAAGACAGCCTTGTGAATAGCTGATGGCACAGACTGAGAGCTAAAGCTAATCAGACAGGATGACAGGTCATCTTAATCAGCTCCAAAAGCCAATGCACATGCTCGTCCCAGCTCCTCACCTCCCCTTCCCTCAGCTCTCTCTCTCTCATTTGGCTGAATTTCCCCCTTCCCCCTCCACTCACTTCCCACAAATGGTGCTGTTAAGAAAGAACACAGGGAGCCCTTCAGGTCTCAGCATCCAGGGCGCAGGTGGTGAGGAAAACTTTGAAGTGAGCTCTCCACTAACTCTAGAGCCGGCCGTGCCTCCTCCGTAAGCAGCTCTTATTAAAAAAAAGACCAAGCATCCACTAGAACAAAACCAAGCAGGCCAATTTAATTAGGGCAAATACTTGATATCCACTTCTTCATGTTAAACCACACAGTCACACAAGCCTGGGAGGTCTGATTAATTTTAAAATGCACGGTCGTGACAAGCGCCTCAGGGGTAAGAGAAAGGGGAAAAAAATCCCACAAATCCTGCTAGCTCGACAAATAGGTTCCAGCTAAATGCTGTGCATGTTGCCCAGATTAAGATGTTACTATTCAGCAAGGGCTTGAACCTTTAATATGAGGGACAAGAGGCCTGAGAAACAGGTGGCTTGCTCTTCACTCCTGAATAAATGACACCCCGAGAGCTGCGGCACACGAGGAGCTGGCACACTCCCCACGTACAGCTGGGCTTGCACCGGGGCACAGGCTCCTCCAGCACTCACCCAAGGACCAAAACGAAGGTCAGAAAGCTAATGGCTTTTCCAGGGGAGGGGGAAATGAAAATATAATAATAATAAAGAAAAATTAAGAAGAGCACACAAAAACCCAAAGGCTAAATGCAAGCTGTTCTAGGTAGAATACAACAGGGGAAACGCACAGCAAAATGATGTGGGGTCAAAAGTGACAGCAAATTTTGAAAAACCCCACTGAAATGAATCACAGCTGGTGAGGAGTCTGGGGGATAAAGGGCAGACAGGAGCCCAAATAATTATTTTTGCCTTGCTGAACCACTTAAACGTTATGCTGCTAAAGATGAGAAGTGAAAAGAGAAAGCGTTCTGCTTCGGCTCCTGCTTGTTCAGTATTATGGAGCGAACATAACCTAGAAAGAAATTTTAATTGTAAAGATTCATCAGAGGAGACTTTCATTCTGAACCAGGGAGGGGGAGAGAGGGACTGCATCTTCTCTCCAAAAGCACTAGTTGCCTGTATCTCACTTGACCATAATGCTTTCTTCTATAGTCAAGATGCTGTATCAGCACCTCAGATGCCTTTATCAAAAGGAAGAAGAAAAATCCAAAAGCTAAAAACCTTTGAGGATGTAAGGAGAGAGAGTTGGAAGGGAATCTAAGCAAATTTTGAAAACATCCATTGAAATAAACCGTGACTATCAGGCTAAACTGTTGGGAAGGAAAACACTTAAAAACTGAAGGCAACAAATGAATAAACTTCACTTTGAGCAAGTCAGAGCTGGCAAGGCTTCAAACTAGGCTACCTCTGTTCTAGAGTTAAAGCACTTGTTAATAAAAATTTAAGCTACAGTGTTTAACAGGGCCTTCTCTTCACATAGGCCTATTTCACAAATAAACTTTCAAATACTTTAATTATTTTTTATTTGTATCAGCAGTATGTGAAGGCATATTTCCATATGGCAGGGTCTTTGAAAGAAGCAACGGAAGTTTGATGCTGGCCTGCTGGTCTTTCCTACAGGAAAAGACACATTTTCTGGTGACAGACTGCAGAGACGAGCATGGAACCACAAGGCACCTGAAGCATCCTTCCACAGCAGCAGCAGTGCACCAGCAAAACTTGAAAGTACTCAACTGCAAAGTACCCTTGCTCGTCCTTCAGTGGAAAAGCATTACAAAGCCTCTTCAACACGTACTCTGTCAAAGGGGCAGAGAGGAACCAAATAAAGAACTTTAAACCTCAACCAATTACAGTATCCTTAGGCCTTTCCTGAATCTGTGCACTTTGTTTCCATCCCTTCTCATCAGATGTGATTCAAAAACAAGAGTCTGCATTTCAAAGGCCACCCTTCTTGTGCCCATGAATGGCCTGCTTTGGAATCTGTGGCTTAAAAAGAGGGAGACATCTTGATTTTTTTACAAGATTTGCTGATGAAAAGTTTGATAATGTTAGGAGATACACCAACTACAGAGCCTGAATTCAGCATGGCTCACTTTTACAGATTACAGAACTGCTTAAACAACAGTCATTTAAATTACCATATTAACAGGTGTTGTGATTTATAATGTAAACTTAAACATCAAATACAAATAGCCTTTGGGGGATGTTCAGAAGACAAAAATCATGCCCAAGAGGCTCTTCTCATCCCTTTTTTCACAACAGGCAATTATTGTACTGCTGCCTACTATAATACAGGAGGCTCTAGTACCCACACTGTTAAAGCTCTGCACACACACCTATTCCCTTCTTACCAAACAGCTGACATTAATTGCTCCCCCTCTGAAGACCTAAGGACTGTAAGATCAAAATTTTGGAGCAGGAAAAATATGAAACACAATAAAAGAATAATTTGTGTGTGCGTGCTCATATATATTTATGCCTAAATACAAATAATACATTATATATGTGTGTGTGCATGTATGTGCATGTGCATATCTGTGCACGTGTCTTTATGGAAAATTCAAAGTGTTCACTTAAACAGCCCAATTGAATTGAGTTTCTTGCCAAGGAAGAAAGAGCCATGCAGATGGATGACTGCACCCACACAAGCTCACCAGGTAGATGCTCATATGATCCTCCTCTCTACAGAATTCCTACAAATTCTGTGCAACAACACGGGTCTGGCCTCAGAAGACCCACTATGAAGGTTTTAAAGATGAACAGATACGTAACCTGTAAAAACTGTCAAAATGGAGAAAGAGGATTGATTCTTAATGAAAAGTTAGGAGATGTAAAGAGCCAAAGAATACACCAGCTTATTCTAAAAATAGGAAGGAATTTACTTGTTTGCCTCTTTCCCTTCCAGAAGCCAAGCCATACGTTTAGGGGAAAGGCTACAGAGATTTCAGAGATTTAATTTTCCACAAGCACAGGCCATAAATTAAAATACAGCAATCCAATCACATTAATAGTGCAAGGAAAAGCTAAGTGGTTGCTTTGGTCTTTTCTTTCACAAACTTGTGTCAAGCTCAGTGACTTCAAAGAGATTTCCATTTCATTTCTACAAATGAGGAGAACAGACAGACAGGGAGTCTCTGCCATCCTCTGATGCCTGAAGAAAACAGAAGAAAAACATGCCTGTATCTCATTCTCCTAATGATTTCAGCTGCAAAAGGAATCCCATGGTCGGCAGACGACCCTCAGGGCAAGGGCTTGAGGTCTGTCACAGTGTATAAGGCTTCTCCAAACCCACTCCATTATCTTCATTATTGTGCACCAGGAATAAAAGGGGACTGACTCCTCTTCTGAAGCTCAAGTTAGAAAGGACAGAATGTTTCATGTAAAATAACATTGTGTGACTTCAGTAATAGGTTTATGCCTTTGGGGGCCTAATACTAAAGCTGCATATAAGGATTTTCCACAGAATTTGAGAGAAGAAAAATGAGCACTGTATTAGTAATGAGTAAAACTCGGCGAGTTTTAGATCCACTGGAACACTTACGTCTCTGTGTCAGCATGACTCATTGTCAATCACACACTTCCATCCAGCAGCAGGAAAATGGCAAAATTAGGGGGAAAGAAAAGGAGCAAGGAGCTTTGCAGCTAAGTATAAACCCTCATAAAAACAGCCCCCCAATCCCCCAAACTCATATCCAAGGAGGAAAAAGCAGTGCTGAGCTTTTGGAAGAACAGGCAGTGCGGGTTCTGACAGGCCACATTAACCAAGGGTACATATACAACAAATCTTCATGAAAACCATTTATGTGAAGAGCGAGGCTTCCCTTATCAGCTCCTGTGTCAGGGAAGTGTTCACATATATGCATAGCTGCACACTGAGCAGTATGTTTGAAATGTAAAAATTCTTGTCCTTTACTGACAAAGCTTACTAATTTTTACTCTTATTTTCCAACAAACATAATTGTAGAAAACAATTTCCCTTGTATCAATGCAGTTTCCTAGAAAGAGTCAAACCTATTATCAATATTTTGGCATATCTCCCTTGACCTCAAAGCCCATTTCAGAAAAGAGAAGCCCTTTCCCTGACTGACACGGGGTTTCACGTGAGACCTCAAGTTGTCTATGAGCCCTTCCCTTTTTTTTTTCTGATTTTGAGGAAAACAGCCCATTTGAGAGAATGCTTGAAAAGCACATTTCCCACAGCAATTCAGAGGACTATTTCAAACAATAAAAAGAGAGCAAACACAACCCATTGTACAAGTTAAATAATATATAAACTTTTGAGTACATAGAGAAATGGGAATCTAGCTCATATCTGGTCCTTGAAAGATTCACAGGAAATTGATTTAATTAAACCTCAACTACTGGTGCAAATGTTTCCCTTTCTTCCCAAAGGGAAATAAAGTATTATATTATTCTTGTTGACATAATGCAGCAAAGCTTAACCAAGATTCTTGATCTTCATCCCACAAAGCTTTACAAACTAGCAAGACTAAAAATCATTACTAAAATATGCATTTATCACAAATTGCTGCATTTTTACCTACATGTACTAGCAAAGATTCCCACTTGTAACACCTCATTCACAGGGAAATTCATTAATATGCTAATTACCTGACTAGCAACCAGTGATGACTGACAATTTTACTTTAGCACAACATGAAGAAGACATGACAATAATTTTCTGCTGGAGTTCAAACAGAGAAGACACTGTGCTGTATCAGTATATAAACTCATTTAGGGAAAAAGACTCATATTTCTAAAGGACCTCTAAGAACAGTCCAGCCATCTGCACCCAGAAATATATATTTTTTAATTAGCCACTCTAAAAACAACCATGTTGGCTGAAGGGAAGGGGGAGGGAGGCTTGTCAAAATGATGCATTTGTCCCTCACCACCTTTCAATGCTCTTATGCAAGTCTAATTTTCTTCCTAGCCACCTCACCTCTCTGGCCTCCTTTTGTTTCATGTCCCATTTCCCATTCTCTTCTAACTTCTGAACTTTTGTTAGTTCGCTTTTAAGGAGAAAGGGAAAAAAAGCTCAACTCTTTCCTATTCATTTTTTCCTGGATGGGGAGTAAGCAGAGACATGAATATGGCACCCTCATAATGATTTAACTAGGGCTTAATGAAATTTTCATCACAACCTGCTGTTCAATTTAATGGCCTTTGAAAGACAATAGAACAATGGCTAGAGGGAAGAAAAGATTTTTTGTTGCACGCATTTGCAAAGCCCAACATTCAGTTGCTCCCCCTCCTCTCTCTCCCAATCTCTTCACAAAGCTGTAGATCTTTTGTTTGTACTGTATATTTTCATTTTAGTAGAGCTGAGATAATGCACAAGCTCTGTAACCATTCTCATGTCTATCTGTGGCCTTTCCTTAATGGAGTCTGTGCAGCTTGTACAACCTCATACCCAACAGAGTATTTATACACTGCCCAGAGCTCCTTGTTCTCTCCCCTCTCAGATAAAAGCCTGGTCTCCTTCCCACCCACTCCCCCTGCAATCTCTTCCATCCAAAGGCACAAGGTATGCTATGGCACTGACCATTGCAACCATCTAAATGCAAAAATAATGTAAGTAATATTAAAAAGATGCTCAGACAAAGAATTTGTTTCCCAGCAGAGCCTTACTGCGTGCTCCAGTCAAGAAAAGCCTAATTTGCAATCCTGTCATGCTCCTGTACATGCCAGCGTGTTTGTGTCCATGCTTCCATTCCAGAACTCCTGAAAGGTTCTTGCAGGTGCTGTCAGTTCATGCTTCAGCACTGAGGTGGGCCCTGAGAGCCCTGCTTCTAAACATTTGGAATAGATTTCTGTAACAGGATAGGTGAGTGTAAATGAAATTGGAGTCTCCTTGCGGTGCCCTAGGAAACAAGGCTCAGTATGCTCTCACACCGGGCTCGCAGTGCCCCGAAAAGGCAGCTGGAAATACACATGGAGACACCTACAGAGAGCACAACGAGAGCTTCACCTTCCAGTCAGGGCTTGGACTCTGCCCCAAACAGGCAAAAATTCAAAATCCTCATCTTTGGTCTTCACCCCAGCCCACAGAGCACAAGTCCTATCACCACCAGCTGGAGAGAGGGTCTTAAAAAGACCCTCAAAGAACCCCTTCTCCAGAAAGGACAGCTAGGAGCCACAGGTGAGACTTGCTGGCCACACATAATGCAGGGAACACCTGCATTGCCTGTCTGTACAGCACCTGCACTACACATAAACAGACCACGACGTGTCCCACACAACAGCTTTCACAAAACTCCCAGTTCACCTTCCTGCCTTTCAAACAATGACCTGCCCACTAGATCATTTCACAAAAACACTGACAGTGATGATAAACAATAAAATACTGATAATATTGATGATAAATAAATAAATAATTCTTTTAGTTCTAGAAATGGGGAGAGGGGAGTAGTGGTGTAAAAGCCCCCAGGTGATTAAATTTAGCTTACTGCAGGCATATTGAGGAGGTCGCCACTGCAACAAAAAGTCCACTAGACTCTCTTTTTTGGGAAAAGCTAAAAGTGTTAGCTGTGATGGGACACTGATAAAATTTACCTCTAATGCAGAAAAGAACTGTAAGATCTTTAATTCTGCTGGCAAGGAAAAGCAAACAGAGCAGAAAACGGCACAATTAAAAAGTATATGTATCCAAAGGATCTGGAGAAAAGAAAAGAACACAGAAAATTTTGGCCAGCTTCCCAGGCCTTACCTTCTGGCTCATTTTTGATGAGCTCTTCCATTTTCCTTTGCTTCAGGGTGTCCACGACATCTGCCAGGCTCCCCTTGCGCCGCTCCGGGGTGCCCAGCGCGGCGCTGGACAAGGACTCCCCGCTCTGGCGCCCACCTTCTTCTGCCTTCAGGGGTGAGGTAGATGAGTTGTGCGGGGCAAATGAAGACATCACTTTATTGCCATCAACTTCCTGAAAGGGGAGAAAAACAAGATGAAACGTTCCTCGCTTTTCTTGAAGAAGGGGGGGTTAAAAAAAAAAAAATCGACGGAAAGAAAGGAAGAACAATCCTTTGTTCTTTGAGTTCATTGCTATTTGTTCTTCTGCTGGAACCTTTAAAAAAGGCAAGCAATGTTTCAAAAACACCCAGAACAAAGCCTATCCATAAAGCATAAACCAAGATTACAGGCTGGAGTGAACAAAGATCAGCTTGCAAGAGAGAAACATAAAATACAGTTTTTCCCTAATTGAGAAGAAGTGTTGTTCTCACAGGTTTCCTAATAACAATGGTATTGATTACCTGTAATTGTTTGTTCTTTTACAGCTGTCTTTCTAAAAAAACCTTCAATTTTTACAAGGACCATTAATTTCCTGGCTTTATAAAGTATTTAATGACTTGATTGGCTAGTTGTTTTAAGAAATAAAATAGCAAATAAATATTAAATGTCCTTCACCATATGACATATTTTTACTCCCAGTTCAAGCAGTTCTCCCATCTATAAAGGATGAAGCAATTGCTTTCTGTTTTCTAACTCTATTCTCTTCTGTCTTAAACCCCATTTCTTGTAGAAATAGTATTTTCCACAAAGGTGGTCCTAATGACTCTCCCTGGCAGCACAATGGCAGAACTCTGTGACTTCCTGGAACGTGCACACAACCCTCCTCACGTGAGAGTCCACACAGGTCTACTCATTAATTTTAATGGAAAGCGAAACTGGTTCCAGCATCTTCAAACCTGCCTTCATTAACACAAGAGCCTTCTCCTCCACATCTCCTCCAACCTAAAGCAACGTTCTCGGCACATATTCCTTCTCCTTTCATGTCTGTTGTACCCTACCCTCCCGTACACATCTCCCAAACCCATTTTTCCCTTTGCTAATATATGCCATCTGTACCTGAAAAACTTAGGTCAATGTCTCCAAACAAAGATTGCAGCAGAGTAATGCACTGCACAAAATATAATGCTGTAAACATGCATAGTTTTTATTTTGATGTGATTTTACACTATCCTATTTTTGTACTCTAGCTGTTTAATGAATATTGTTTTTTAAATAAGCCATTGGATCATCTTGTTATATGAGTTACAGACTTGGCTCAAAAAGTCTTAATTTTTTAATTGTTTTCATTTTTGCACTTAATTTCAGAGGATATGAAGGTGTTACATATGTCTATAAACACTCACACAGTGTTCAGCGATTTTTGTTATAATTTTGTATGTTTTTGAGTAATTTTGATGTCTGCTCTAATAGATCACAGTACTTCAGAAAAAAAACCCACTTTTATAAAAGAACATAAGTTGCTACAAATTATTTTAATAAAATCTGAGTAAAGCTACATGGAAAACATGCAATAAAGAAAATATATTTGTTTTCACAGGCTACTTTGTTGTGGCAAAAAGATTACCTATGGTTAAGAAAACTTTTAATGCAAACAGTTTTGAGCAGCTTGAATGTGTTATACTAGTGAATAAATTCCCTAACAGAATCGGATTTAACTGAGATTACAATCTGGGCCATCATATGCCCCAAAAAGCAAACCCAGTGATGTTAATGAGAGACTTTCTACTGACGTCAATGAGCTTTTGACCAAGCCCTAAAAAATTTTCCAACTCCAAGCAACAGAAATGCTCCTTTTTTTTTTTCCTTCCAACTCCCTCCATTTTTGTCCTGCACTTGAAAAATTCCTAGTTGCTAACACTGGACTTCAAAACTTAGTTGAAGCCAAATGCAATTTTTTTCACATATAGACTTGAGTAAACTGATTTTTTAACACCAATCTAAACAAGCAAAATGGTTAACTTCGGCATCATTTCAGATTTTATCTAAAACTCAAAGCCATTATCACCAAGTGGCAATTTTTTTTCCTACACACAAGCCTAAAAGAGGAAATATCTTGAAAGCTGCTTTCTTATTCACACTTTGAGACAGATAAGCCAAATATCATCATCCTTAGTTACAGTTCTTAAATCTACCTATGCCACCAGGCATGTACAGAACAGTGAGTTTCTTCATCTTACCAGGAACTAGTTTGTTGTTTTAATCCAAGCAGGTCCAAAGACTTTCACTCCTGTTTCTGTGTGTCACATATTGGTCACAACTATTTGCAGAAGCTGCCTAAACCTCAGGTATCACCACTGCTGTTTCCATGCACATTTGGGGTACATGCAAGTGGGGTTTTAGATCTACAAATATATTCCGAGTATAAAACCAGTTTGTCATAAGAGAAGAAGCACAAGAACACAAGGATTGAATGATTATGTAAAGTAATATAAGATGGTTTTCAAAATCACAAATTGCTTGGCTTTCAAATGAAACTCACAAGTATTTTTAAAACTCTGCCTTGTTTTCTGGGGAAAAGGAATTGAGAGGGGGACAATGCACTAGTCTGTGAACAAAGCATCATGAAGGGACTCTGAATACTCAATTCCTTGTCCTTTCAAATGCACTGTGAAACCACAGAAAATATCACTTTTTTCCCTGCATTTCAGCTTCCTATCTGTAAAACTGGCACAAGTAATCTCTTATATTATAAAGGTCTTGGAATGATAAATTCATTGGTAACAGAGATACCCTCCCACTACAATGCTGGCTAAAAGCATTTATAATACCACAGTTAGAAAGACTTCGCAGCTGGCTAAGAAAGGAAAGGGAAGTGTTCCACACAGATTTTTTTTTTTAAAGGTAAATTAGATACTGAAATATACAATCAAGAAGCCATCCTCCCTAAACAAAGTTTCTTTAGAGCTCTCGGGTAGGTGTGCATCTATGCAGTGTTTGCATATCACATACATGGCTATTTATACACTTGTGGGATTTAAGCCTCAATCAAAACACATATACAGTAGGGAAACAGCTGCAATCACATCTCATGGGCTAAATTACAGTACACCAGTGAATTATTCATTCAGAAAGATCTGTAGCAATCACACATCCACTGCGTGATTTGCAATCCAAGAGGAATCCTCTCCTCTCTGTGCTGGTGGAGGAGAGCTCACCCCAGCTTCTGCTGCTGAGGACACTCCAGCATGAATCCTCCAGAACCTGCTTCCCCACAAGCCCAGATCCTTTCATTCTTCCATTCACAACAACAACACAAAATGTGCAACAGTTATCTTGGCTTTCACTTCATGTCCCTCTCTTTTAGTTTGTTCTTTCTTATGCCATTACTTGGAGACATGAAAAAGCTCTCAATGGGTCTGGATTTTTACTTCTAGCACATAAAAAGAAAGGACACTTCCACCACATAAAACCTGCTCTTGTCAATGGCTGCATGAAGCCAAAACACTTTGAGTAAAGAAAATCCTCTGATATTGCGTACAGAAGTTTAACTGTCCCCCTGGAAACACTCAGAGAAATCCTTAATGGCAAGAAAGTTATATCAGCAACAGTTTAAAATCAATCCCCTGAGAAGAAGTTCCCTCCCAACCAGTGAGATTTAGCAGGTTGTTTCTTTAAAAGGACAAATTAACATTACTTTCTCCAGTTTAACAGAGAAAAGCAACAGCACTGTAAAGTGTTATTAAGAAACATCAATATCTACTACTGACGTTGTACAATTAAGTCCATCAAGCCACACACAGGACCCATCTCTCAGCCAGCAGAGCAGTGGATAAACACTTTTCCTGGAGAACAGCCTCTCCCAGCTGCATAACCATTTCACCTGTTCAAGTTTGATTACATTCCAGCCTCTGGCACTGCTAATCCTGGTAGCAGTTTTATGCAGGCAGCAGCTGCTTGGTGGACGGGGCTCTGCTGTTCTGCACTGCCAGTGGCCCTGCTGATGTGTGCTGGCCCAGCATCCCCCCCAGCTCTGGGGATGGTACTCACCCAACACCAGAGGCTGCTGCTTCTTGATCTCCCCCTCCAGAAAGGCAGACAAGGACCTGCACAGATCTTGCTGAAGCAAGCACTCCAGCCCCTTCTCTCCCTCCCAACAGCAACACAAAAGGGAGCAGCCCACGTTCCGTGTCTTCTGCTTCTGTTCCAAGCTGGAATCCACAGGAAGACCTGCTCATTTACAAGAAAGTTGCCTCGATATTGCCAAACAGCTTTCCACCTATGGAGGAAATACCTCTTCCAAGGTTTAATGATAAAACAGGCTTCTGCCCTTTCAGGATGAGGTCAATAATCTTCCTTTGTTAATCTTGGGCAAGCTTTACTTAATCTAGCCCCCTTGTCACCTTTGTGATTGACAGGAAAAGTCATGTCACTGGACAATGGACTTGTCCTCACCGAGCAATATCTTTTTTAAAGATTATGCAATGTTACCCTTGCTCTCATAAAAAGTGCAAACATTGTGCTGTTAAAAGAAACTCTTCATTCCAGCTGTATCTTTCAAATTGTCTCCCTCTGTTTCCAGGGTCCAAGGGAGGCATACTTCAGTTCTACAGAGGAACATTTAAAGGCTTAATGAAAAGAAACAGGTTGTACTCGGTGAGATTTCCAAAATATCTCTTAGTGCTCTAAATAGATCTCATCTTCTCCTTCCTCATCTAGAGATGCACATTATTCCTGTCTGCAATTAAACTCAGACACTCTGCTTCTGTGACATTAAAATTTTGTCCCAAACCAACTAAGAATCGAAGCAGAAGACAACTGAGAACTAAGTCTGAAACTGTTAATTACCACCATATGGTATGCATGAAGCCTGCATCTGCAGGGGAAAAAAAAAGATATCATGAGAATCAAGCTGCTGGTTTTGCAGCCAAAAACACCTGGAATAAAATCCTTGTGTCTTTAAAACAAGCACAGATATTGTCTGATTTTAAGAAGGCTGTGATCCTAAAAGCAACGAAAAAGGTTCTTTTTTTCAAAGCTGGAATTTTGCCCATGTTTCACTCTTTCAGAATGTGTAAAGAAGACCAAAGGCAGGGTTTTTTTCTCTGCTTTCTACATTAGACATGTAGGCCTATCTATTTTATAGTCTCCATAGTGACCAGGAAGCTGATAACAGTATGACATAAGAGATAATCAGAAAACAGAATACTTCACTCTTCTGAAGACAAATGATTCTCCAGCAATTCAGTACTGTTTCCTATTTTTTAAAATTTATTTTCCCCAACAATATTTCAGGAAATGAGTATCTATGTGTAAGATTCAACAGCACAGCTACTTTAACTGAAAATCTAGAAGCTCATTGCCCACAGGAGGCCCACCAGCCTCCCAAAAGAAAACTCAACTTGACATTTCCAGTATTTGTTGATTTTTAAAAGAAACAAAACAGACACACAATATTCACAAAGCAAGAACAATCTTAAATTTTTGCTTAACCCTCCATTTACAACCTTTCCTCAATTAATGTAATTAACTTACTTCAGGAGCTTAAGTGCCATCGCCTTTCAATGGGAATCATATTTTCAAATCACTTAAGTGGCTTGGAAAACTGTCCCCTTCTAGATGCTGTGTCACAGGGGCTGCAGAGCAGGTATCACCACACACCTGCCTGGCTTATGGGGGCTGTCAACCTGGCACCTTCAGGAAGGTGAAAGCCATATTCCAAAAGGCTTCCCAGGGGACACTGTGCCTTTCACAGGTAGGAATTTCCTTCCTTCTATCTTGTATTTAAATAGGTCTTTGGTCTGTAAGCCTCCTCCACGTAGCAAAGTTTCTCATCAGTGGTGGAGAGGAATGATCCCAAGGAGATTGAAAAGGAAACAGTGGAGGACACCATCAGCAAACAGGAGACTACAGAAGGTCACAGAAGAGAAAAACAGGTGGAAGAGGATAAATACACTGTTAGGAAGAAAGAACTGACACATAACCCAAAGAGGGATAAAAGGGTTAAGGGCCTCATATAAAGATCCAAAGGTTATGGGGCTGCAATCAGATCCACCCAAAGCAACCACTGTCCTTATTCTGATTATTTCTTACCCTCGGACTGTGGTTTTAATGATGACAAGGAAATCAAACACAACAGAGACTGAGAAAGTAAGGGAATGGATCAGAAGAGTCAGCTGAAGAGGCTATTGTTGCAGAGAACTTTTACCTGAATCAGGTGAACTAAACACAGTGAACAGAGATGCACTGTTTTGTTTTCATTTTCCTGTGACCATGGTACTACCATCAAGAGAAATACATTCAAGTCAAATACAGATCTGGCTTTATTGACACAATGTATTTGGAACTCCATCATCCATATCTTGGAGGTACTACCAAGACTCATACAATCCTGATGACATCCTGCTCTCCCTCTAAAATGTTAAAATTTCACTTTGTAATAGAGTATTACTCCTCTTTAGCAACCATTACTAGCTCTTGTCCTTCAGTTTGTATTTATTTGACATGAAGTGCTGTATCTAATTAATGACCTCTTCCCAATGAAGCAGAACCCACTGGCAGAGGGTTCAGTAGGAAGACTAACAGGTATTTCCAGTATTTGATATCCATGAACCTGTCTGGAAATGGTTCAAAGCTCAAAAAGACAACCATCTGCCATAGGAACTCTGCTACATGAGACACTTTCCTTTCTTTTACCTTTTTCCACTATATGTAAACTGAGATATTAATGAATAGTTCCTGCAGCTTGAGGCATTTTATACAATTGATATAAAAAGCCTAGAGATTATTGGCTAAAAGCCTCACAGTGGTTGTGTTTTCATTTTTATTGATGCAATAAATACTCAGCCCTTCTATTACCCCTACGTCACTCCGTGGGGCACCACAGCCCAATCACCTGAAACGGGAAATTGGGAATTCTCTCATATATCAAGTGCCACCCCACAATATCTGACAGGAACACCGAAATGTACCTTGATTTTTTCCAAACACCACAATACTCAGACTGCTGCCACAACTGCAAGAGCAAGAGAAAATCTCAAACATTTACAAGGTTTAGAGATGAACTGCAAGAAACTGTTTGGTCGCATTGACACAAAAGGAATAACTTATAATCCGTTTTGCACTGATTTCTAACTTTATCCTCTGAGATTTAGAGAGCATAGGAACAGATTTTTCAAGGATTTAAGTATCTACAGACAGAAGGAGGTGCCTAGTGGGATTTCTGAAAATGCACAATAATATACATATTCATTTAATTCTCACTGACTTCGTTTTAAGTGTCTGAAAATAAAGAGGTGGAAGCAGCACGGGGTGGCTGGGTGACTCCGTGTGCCTCCTCACCAGACCATTATCAGACTATCTCCAGCACAGAGCACAATCTGATAACTGATGCTTTAAAACAAACATTTCTCCTCTGGCTGTTCAGCATTCCAGCCCATCCCCAAACATACAGCACAAGTTCAGTATTCCTCACTGCTTATCCCATCATTTCTACTTGGTTTATTAAAAATCAAGGAATTATATGCAAACTGCGGATCTGTTTGTAGTAAAAATATATGAGAAAATGTTGTGAGCGAAATTTTAGAACTTTTTTATACTGAATGTCAAGCATGGGCTTTTAAAATTATTTTCTTCTGTGGTCTATACTTTGGTTTTATTTTTAGCCCATCTCTTTCATCCCATTTCTTGCAATGAAGTGTTCCCCATATATAAAAGTAATTTGCTGATCTTTAGATATTAAATACAGTAACATTGTAAGAACTGCCTTGTAACGGGTGATTGTGGTTAGTGACATGATTCCTGACACCCATACTCAGACCAGATCTCTCCTACTGCTTCTTACTCTGGCTAAACTCATTGCAAGAAAATAACGCAATACAGGATTACATCTATTTGCTCTCAAAACACTTAACAAACAAAACTGGCATTCTGAGAACTCCTAATATGTTAGCTATAACCTGCAAAAACAAAGAACATGTTGTACTACAAGAGCCTTGTTATCTTTGTGCTAGTAATCTTCATGCTTAAAAATAATAAATAAAGCTCTGCAAAAGCACTTTTAAGACTTTTATGAGCTCTTCCCTGAGGGACTAAAGATCGCCCGTAAGACCTTGCTAAACAAAAAATAAGGCTGCTTATCAAAACAGCTTGGTAGAGGCTTCAGCATACATTAAATCCTTCTAATAGTTTGGAAATCATGCAGTATAAAACGATTATCTTTGTAAAAATACAAGCTTACTAACCAGATACAACAACTCTGGCTTGTGAGTGTAATAAAACCTATGTTGAGTGTCAAAGCCAGTTTGATCACCAGCTTTGTTACTATGAAACAAGCCCATTGTCTGTGCTAATTCCTTGGAAGGAGGGGAGAGGACTATCTGAACAGAACTCAGGATAAAAGGAATGCCATGGGCCAGCAGTGGCTCCTGGACTGTTCCCAGCTTTCACACTTCAGTTCCCTGCAGTTTTCAGATGGAAAGGGATGGCAGATTACTTCATCTGTTCTCTGGTAGCCTACAAAAACTTCTACCAGGCAGATTATTTCACTTCATTCCTTTGGCTGGGTGGCTGAGAGGAAAGTAAAGAAAAGCCACACATGAAATAGCTATGATGCCTCAGGTTTCAGCTTTTCTATTTTTCAGATTCTGAGCTGCTTTAGTGTGTACTTTTGAGCTTCACATGAGGGGATGGTGAGCTCTGTGCACAGAGCAGGGAGACAAAACAATTCCTGCTCCAGCTGGGCACCAAGGACAAATGATCCAAATCTCAGCCCAAGAGCACAACCAGCGTGGGCTGGAGAGAGAAAAACAAGCAGGATGGGAGTGCATGGGCTAAAGCTGGAATTGGACAATGAACTGCAATCTGCACATGGAGCAGAGCTGAGCACAGGGAGAGACCCCGGGAGCGCTCGTGCATTTTGGGACCATTTTGGTTCATCTTGGGTGCAGCCCTGGCTGGGCTCTTGTGCTGCCCAAGGTGGATCCATGGAGGAGATCCTTGGAATAAATTCCTGCCTCTGCTCTAGGGCAGCCTTCTCAAGGCATCAATTCTATGAAAGGTATGTGGCTAAATCCACTACACTTCTTAAATAATCATGTTCTGCCTCATACACGTTGTGTATTTTTCATGAGCCTTCTCAATTCACATCTATTAATCTACTTTTACCCTGTGTTTGTTCTTTTCCTTTTCAGAAGATTATAACAAGACTTACAAGATGATAACCATCAAAATAGTCTTTGCCTCCACAGAGATTAGCATCACACTATTTCTTTCTTCTGAAAGCAATCTTCTGGAAGTTTTCATTTTCAAGAAGGGCCAGAAAACATAACTTTATTAAAATGGAATAGCAACTTTAGAAATAGCCTCACTGTGTCCACCGGCATTTATTACAGCATAAGAACAGCAATTAAAAAAAAGAAACTCTTTTGATTCAGAATGTTCATCTCACTTATTTTTGCAATGAATATCATCCAGCCCAAGGGACTCATGGGTCTGCTTTTTACCCAAGTTCTTTATTCTGCTACCTGCTTTTCACAAACTTCAATTACTTTGCCTACTACTAACTCTTACATTTCTTAAGTAAAGTTACAGGACTTTTCCAAGCAGTAACTGGTTTAATCTTCTTTAACAGTTATTAACGGACTTGCTTTCTCTCCAAAATTCATTTCACCTATTCTGCTCTTTTATAACTTGATTTTCTTCCTACCTACAACCATTACACAATTTTAGTGAAACAGAATTTGGAATTCTGGTGTAAACCAAGGCAGTTTTCTCACCTTTGGAGGAAGAATTGCACAGGATATAAAAAGAAAAGGAATATACATATTCTGTGCTCATGAACAGAGAATAAATCCTTTCACAGAAAGACAGTTCCACAGAACATGCTTACAGAGTAGGAATCAAACTTATTTGGATCTCGCACACTTCAAAGGACGGTATTTGATCAAAAATGCCAAGCAGACCAGGATAATTACTAAACATTAATATGACAGGAGTCAGTCAATGCAACACTGATACATAAACGGAATATGGGTTAGAGCTTATTCAGACTTCAGTCAATCCCCACAAAATACCTTTGTGGTATTGCACACAGGACAGGTCAGGACACGGCATGAGCTGCCTTGCCAGCTTCCCAAGCACAGGAAAGGCAGAGCACACTCAGCACCCAAGGGTTATCAAGAACCAATTCCCTGCTCACTCTCCTGGGTCTCACTGCACCTCAAATGGTGACATCATGTTCTACTCCAGGGAGCAGCATGATGTCATTTTACCATTTAAGTCCCATTGTAAAGCTCACCCAAGCAGAGCTTAAACAAGATTTAAAATGTACACAGACCTCACCAGTTCAGACTGTGGTTGAGTGATGCAAAATACCCTAATAAATTCTAATTTATGACAGATTCACAGTTGCTCTCACTCTGCAGATGAGTTATTCTTTCTTCTGTTTCTGTAAACTGCAGTCAGCAGCATACACTGCCTACTATGAAGAGACCTTTGTGATAAGATGATATCAAGGGATGTTGTGACATTCCTGATTAAGAATTACACAGTAAGCAAACTGTACAGAAATGCTAATTTCCCTCCCCTTTCTCATCACTCACCTAAATTATTCTGAGTAATACAAATGATCTTTATTAGCTTTAAAGCAGTTCATTCTCATTCCCTTATATCATTTCACTAAAGAAATCAAATTCCTGTAGATGACTAAGTGCACAACGTATTTTCCTCAGCAATTAATGTCGTGCACTGATGTACGTCATGTTCACAAACAAACCAAAAAACCCCAAGGAACATCAATTCTTCTACAGTCACAGCCAACTACCCACCACCAGCAGAGAATGAATAACTTTTGCTGGAAATAGCCCTTCTTCTCCAAATTCCTCTTTGAATCACTGATTTTTGAGTATTCCCTGTAGTTTTCAGTCATCATGAAGTGATGCTGAAAAACCCACAGAACTGCCCAACCCAAATAAGAAAGGCACAATTTTCTCCACTTTGACTGGAAAGAATGTAAGGCTGCTTTATGGTGAGGAAGCATTGCTTGGCTAACAGAGCATGGTTTCACAAAATCTCTCTTTCTGCTCTTAAATTTATTAGAATTGGGTCTCAGGATACTACAGGTACCACTGTGCCTACCAGCACTACGCTGATCTACAGAAGGTTTCTAACAAAAAGTTCTCTGCAATGCATTCATTATACCCAGCAACATCAAACAGGGAAAAATAATTAAAAAGCTCCTATTGAGCACCTAGAGACCTTGAGCACAGAAGGGGGGAACACAAAGGGTATTTGGTTTTGAGTCACACTTCATATAAATATACATATATGTATGTGTGTGTGCATATATATAGACGTATTTATACACATTAGAAGACATTACAGTGCATTTTGAAGGGTTTTCTTATTTTCTTCTTCCCTTCTATCCTGGTCTATGAGTGTCTACCCTTAGAGTATACATATTTAAGCATACTCAAAAGAGTTACATAAAATTTTTTTTCAGTTTTTTTTTTAATCTTCAGATGTACATTTATGTGGGAATGAGTTATTTGAAAAATAAATAGCCTGGACAGACTCAATTAGGTGAAATAAAAGTGAAAATCATATGCACATGGCATATAAAGGGGAACTATGCTGAGAGCTTATTTGTATGTTACAAGGGGGTAGAAGAGAGACATGTAAGACTGGTCCCTCCAAAAGGCACCCAGCCCTCCCCACAGCCCCTCTGGCAGTACTGGAGGCTGCACTCTCACATTTATATAAAGCTCTTCTCAATATACTTTCATTTATTTGATTTGGTGTTCAAGCACTACAGAGTGTCTCATAATTTCAGGTTCAGAGAAACTTTCAAAAACAGAGGGACAAAAGATGCTACAACGACACTATGTCACAACTTCTGATCTAAACTGGATCCAACCAGTTCAGACTGGTCCAAACAGGTTTGAGCTAGTCAGAACCAGCCTGAACCCAGCCCCATGCTCATCCAGACTGGGGTGTATAAACCACAGCCACCCAAATCAGCCAAAACTCGCCCTTCAAAGGAGAAAACCTGGGATTAGGAAGGCCCATGGAATCAAACAGCAATACCTAAATTATATTTCCAGTGACTGAATGGAGAACTGAGGACTGCATAAAATACCCAATCTTTTTGTGAACTTTTTTCCATTAAGATCTTGACTATCAACACACTTCCCCAGATCTCAGCACATTTGTTTTCTACAGGAGCTGGCCAGAACACTGAACAACTCAGCAAGAGTTTCAGGAGATTCCCATGAGCAAACTGCATTTAACTCCACAAGTTATTTTCAGTAAACAATAGGATCACATTTTCAGAAGACTAAACTGTTCTAGAAATCTCACTTGCTGAACACATTTGATTTCAAGCCCTTGTGTTTATTTATTTTCATGTCAGCTATTATTCACTTCAATACCAAGTAAAACTTTCTTCCTTGGAAGTAACAGAGTAAATTAAAAGCTCAGATTATGCACAGTGATAAACAAAATACAGTCAGAATTAGCTGTTGAAATGCCTCAAATCTTGGTAGTTAAACTTAAAATTTTACTTTAGGGCTTAAGCAGTACTGAAAAGAAACACAATATCCAGTGAAGACACTAAGGAGAATAAACTGGAAAACAGACAGCAACAAACACCTTTGGAAGTTGCTGGTCATTCTTCTGACTGCAGGGCTGAATTAATTTGACACAGATTAGTAGAAGTTTAGATGAAAGTATCTGTGCTCTGCTTCTGAAACAGGAAAACATCCAGCTATGTATGGGGATAAACAGGACAGTGACTTTAAAATGTCACCTATATTCAGCATAGTTGTTCCCCATGTACTTTCTGAGTCATGCCTATCTGCTTGCTTTATTGACTATTTCTTTTTAACTGCCCTCAGCACTGAAGATTCAATACAGCTACAAAAAAGGAATTGGACTCTGCTTTGCAGACATATCATCAGAAAAATAGTTAAGTACCATTTGCAAAGTGTTTATTACCGGAGATGATGTGAAGCAAAAAGAGACACAGCATATTTTCAAACCCTGGGTTAAGTTATAGCATTATAGGCAATTAATAGAAATATCATATTTTTATGCAACTAAATTTGACCTCAAAAGGCACAGCAAGACAGAAAACATAGGACCCTTTAATGTCATTTTTACAGTCATTTATCTGACTATAACCACACTTTAAAGCACTAAGGTCAGCTGGTCATGAAGCATGACCTACACTTCTGACCAGCATGCACTACATTTGACTTGAGAGTAAATAAGGGACTGACACTCCATTAACCTTCACAAGTACAATTATTTATCAAAACAGTTCAAAAGACTATCCGACAGAGAACTGATAAATCTGGAAGCAAGAAAGGAAACTGTAACAGTTACAAACATAACCAGCAAATCTTTTGCTGGTGATGAAGAGCCATTTCCTACCACAATTCCTGTGGCAAGTCCTCCAGTCAGTTTTAACACAGCCATCCATTTTACAGGGCTGCACCTTAAATCATATTGGCTTTGACAAAACCTCAGAGCTTTCTTTTTTTATTTCGAGGGGTTTTTTTGTTCTTTTTTTTTCTTTTCATCTTCTTTCTCAGAAGTAATACATGCTAATATGTATCTACAGGACTCCAAAGACTTCCCTCAGAAATACATGCAGAAAATTCAGAAGAGTTGGCCCTACCTGTCACAGCACACATCACAGTCAAGACGGCCACCATACAATTTCAGAAAGCTTCACCCCCAAACACAGCAACACCATTCCACTCCAGAAGGCTGCAGCATCTGCCCCTCTTGTCCTCCAGCCCAGCCTTTTCTAGCCCCACGTTAATGCCCTGCACCTGTGTGCCCTCTGTGCCCTCTGTGGTTGGTCAGTGCCCCTGGGCACTCCATGGCTCGTTCCCTGCAATGCTGCTCACCTGTGCTGCACAGCTGGAGCCAGTTAGGGATGAGGCCACAGCCCCACCCCAACCACCACCAACTCTGTGCCTACACCACCTACTCTTCTGCACTTTTGGTTACAGCCCAAGGATGACACCTGCTCCCAATATTCCTGTTTGCTGAGGTGACCATCATTTTCCCACCACCACGTGAACTTTATTTCTTTCATTAGAAGAAATGTGCTGGCTGTCAACTCTGTAAAATTTCTGTAACATCTTTCTGTTGTGACATTCTACCCAAATTCTGCACTGAAGCAGGGGGTTGAGCTGCTCATCAGCAGCTGTCATCTGCCATCAATTACTTTGACTTTCTGACTGCAGGAGAACTTTGCACTTCCAAAGATCGGGAAGTGTGTTCAAAATCCTCTACCAGAAAGGGTCAGGAGGGAGAGTGAAAAGAAAACAGCTCTACCACAGGAAGATTCTGTCATGATCTGCTGGAAATGTTGTCCATCACTGCCATCTTGTCATGCACAGTGGTTTTCCTTTGGCAGTACAGCAGCACTACACCCTGGACTCATCTCCAGCCTCCCTCAGATGCACAGGTGGGAAAAATCACCAGGTGTCCACTCCTGGAGCTGCAGTTATTACAGCAGAGCTCCAAAACCAGCAGTGGTGTGCAGCAAATGAAGCACCCTCCTTGTCTTTGCTCTCCCCTTTGGATTACTTCCCTACTTTGTAAAAATGCATCCAATCCATGCACACAAACAGCTCCCCCAGCTGCCTCAGACCTTCTTTCTGGAGGTCACAAGGCAAGGACCCCAAAATGCAAAAATCAAGAGATAAGGGAGGAAAAAATCATTTAGACAAGGGAGAAAAAAATAATTTGATGGGGAAAAGGCTTTTCTCTTACCAAGTAACCCAAAATGCAGCAAAAGGAACAGGAGGTGCTGACTGACATCAAGGTCAATTTCTACTAAATGTCATCTAATAAAGGGGAAAGATTGACTTGATAATGCCTTTTTAACAGAGGATTTATTACATTCACAACATACAGAAAAGCATAATCCTCATTATATTAGTTACCTTATTTCAGCTACTGCAAACAGTTTATTCCTTAAAGATAATAAAAGGAAATGGATTATGATTTTAAACTTTCTGCACACTTTACCTTATACATATTAAAATAATAATGTTTAGGGGACTGAGTACTTTTTAAACCTGACTCATAAAATTGATATCCTGAGGTCAAATGTTTATTTTTTCCCATTGACTTCCAGATTAAATGCCTTAAATTGCAAATACTTCCCCCTTGCTAACTCCTTGTCTTGGAAACTCAACATTTCTTTTTCCTCCTCCCACTAAGAAAAGATTCTGTAGTCAGACTTTACTGACAATTCTTTGGATGTGCAGGAGGCACTATAATCCATTTTTCTATTTGAGAGCTCTGCACTCAGAGCTCAGCAAAGCTAAGCAGCCCCAGAACTTGTCCTCTGCCAGGTACCCAGGCAGAAGACAGCAGCACACAAAGCCTTCCTTCCACCAGAAAATGCACGAGAGAGGATTGAACTGCGAGTTAATTGAACAAATCTGCACAGCATCATTTATGAAATGGTGTCTGAGCCACCCAGAGTATGTTTTCACTTGGGATTAGAGCTTTTCAGCAGCATCTCAGATGCACCTGCTGCAGACACCCCTGTCCTTAGGGGAAAAGCATCTGGTTTTAAGCAGGAGACATAGCTGTTAAAATGTGAATGATTCTACTCTAAGTAGTTCCAGAGAAGCAACAAAACAGGAAAAAATTTTTAGAAAAACATGGTGGAAACAAGAGTCCCATATACTGAATGGAAAAGTTTGAGACAAGAGAATGTGATACCACTCTTCAAATGCAAAAACATTTACTGCAGAAAAGAGCATGCTTCCTTTTGCTGCAGTGGCTAGGACAAGAATTAATGAGAGGAAACTGATGCAGGAAAGATTACACAGGAGTTATTTTCTAAAGGCAGAGACAGCAATACCCTGGGCCAGACACACTGGGAGGTTCTGAGCCTCCTGTCTTGAGAAACTTCAAGAAGCCAGACTATTATCTGAAGGAAATTACACTGGTACAGCTGATCCCTGGACTGGAGCTGGGACTGGGTGACCTCTCCCAATCCCTCTCAGCCCTACGGTTCCATCAAGTGCAAGGCTGACAAATGGTGAGAAATGGATGTGCTCATTCAGTAGGAGCTCTATAGATCTGCAAGGGACTTACTCACTAAGCTGGATCAGGGTTTTTTAGTTGTGTTTTGCTCTGGATTTTTTTTTTTTTTTCAGATAAATCAATAGGCTTGGGCCATTTTCCAAAGATGTGATTTGGTAAGTTTCAAGCCAAACCTCTCAAGCTTTACTCATGAGATAAGTGCTAAACAATGAGCCAGATCCATCAAAGCTTTATAGACTTACTTAAAAGAAAAAGAAACTGATTCAGCCAACTCATTTCAAGCCAAATCAGGCAGTTGAAAATCTATTCCTGAGATTTGGAAAATCTGTCTTTTTTTAAAATATTTTAAAAATATGTTTTGAGAGTCCCTCTTTTGCAAGAGCCTCAGGCAACTCTGTCAAGAAACTGTTTTTTTGGGATTTTTCAGTCTGATTAGGAGTGGTGTATTCCTCATGTCTAAAGGAGATAGCTGAAATACATGTGTTTGTACATATACACCTAAATATTTTTACATATACACTTATATATACAAGCAACATAAGGATTCAAGAACATTTTATCAGAAGTTTGGTAATTAAAGCAGTGGGTTTACTTTTCAAAAAGACTAAAAATGAATTTGCTTCTTTAGCACAAGAGAAAAACAAACAGTAGTGCTGGACACCAGGATACTCTACTAATGCACAAAGCTGAAAACAGTTCTCTGCTGTCAGGCATGTTTATGAGCATTAGCACATAAAATCTTCCCAACCTCTCAGTACTGACCCTTAGAGTACTTCCTCAAAGAAGGTTCATCCCACGTTCTTTCAGTGCTTGGTATCTCTACCAAAAAGGGTAACAACTGAGCTAAACAAGCCAGTTTTTGTGTACACCCACAAAAAAACCTGCTAAAAGCACCAAAGTATTTCAGACAAGGCATCAAATGTTACCAGGAGAGGGGAAGACACAGGCCTGGTGTTATGTACCCAGGATGGGCCATTCCCAGTGGGAATGGAGCAAGGACATCCTGCCTGTTGGCTAGCATTCCACACACGGCTTCTGAGCTGGAGGAAATCTGGACTGAAAATGCTGCACTGGTGATGTAGAGATTTCTATGCAGAAACACAGGAAAGGCCTCTACCCTCCTCTTCCCATATACACTGTTAATTCCCCAGTAAACTCAATTTCAGAGGCAGAAAGTTGGTGTCACTACAGTGATGGACACAGGCTGAGACCACTGAATGGCTGCCCCTCCAGCCCAGCATTTACTGTAAACATTTATGTCATAGCGAGGAGAAAACGTTCAAAACCTTGCCGTGCTTTCTTCTGCTGCTTCTGTTCTTTGCAAGGGAACTGCTCCTTCCGAGGACATGGAAAAAGCATGTGACTTTGAACTGGAAACTGAAAGATCAGTGAGCCTACCTGCTAATGAGCAACCTGCTATTGAAACGAGCTCGTTAGCTTTCATTTTTGCTGGCTGCTGATCGATTCATGAGCCACTTACGTGGCCTCTGTAAGCTGTACATAAATTATCAAACGCATTGATTTCTCCAAATAATAAATCAGGAAGTCAGTCCTTTCCATATCTCTAGTATAACTGCTTAGCTCAATGGCCTTCAAAATTCAACCAAAGGAAACAATGATAACATCAGTGTTCACAGATCCACTGCATCTGAAATGGCAAATATTCTGCTGCAAAAATAAGCTGTGCTGGCATCCCAGGGAAGCGAATAAAAACTTGCCTCTGAAAATGTTACACACAAAACACACAGAATTTTGCATCAATCTTTGTGTAGGTGGCAGCTCAAGAAATTCACAGTAAGGAACAATTGTCTCCAGCAGGGAAAAATCCAAGATAGATCATCATCTTTTTCCATCTCACATAATTAAATCTCTACAGCCATCTTCATCTGACTGAAGTCGTCAAAGTCCTATGGCATCCCAGAGTCGGTGCTGAGTTTTGGAAGTGAAAGCATTTTCTCTTGTCCACTGGCAACCCCAAGAGCACAGGAAGAGAACCTGTTAAACACTCACCAGCCAGTGCAGGAAGAGGTAGGAAAAGCCTCCTTAGCCCAAAGTGGCACCCATAACGTTTCCATTCTCAGCACATATGTATGGATACCTCCGAGGCCAACCTGGCCAGGCTGATTTCACCTGGCCTCCCAACCATTTCTTAAAGTACATCAAAAAGTAATGCTTTGGACATGTATGCTTGCAAATTTCCAAGCACTTCATAACACTGATTTGCAATAATTTGCCTAAGGTCATGTGGGCCTTGATCCAAAGCCTATTAAAGACAAAGCAGTCTTTATAGTGACTTCAAAGAGCTTTGGATTGGACTCACGGTGAAGCACTGCATAGTAAATAGAAAAACCAAGAAAAGAAAACCTGGTCTAAAGAAGAAATGTCATCCTCTCCTTAACTGACTCAGTTTACTGAAAAAGATGGGAACGTGGGATTTAATTTTCCTGTTCTGTACCACACTGCCAGCCCAATGAAATGGCTGTTTCCCTTTTCCTGCACAACTGCACTTCTGGGAGCATCATTCAATTCTAAAATACAGCCCAACCACGCTGCAGAGGTATTTCCATCACCTTGACCCTCAAAAGCACCAGCCCCAGAGCAGCTCCCTGGAGTGCCCCTGGAGAGAGCTGTGGCATTCCATGCCAGCCGAGCACGGTGCCAGGAGCGTTGGATGGAATGCTCGCTCCAAAAGAGCAGCAAGCTTAGGACTAAATGCAATAACAATAAGGAGTTAAAATGTGCAGACCAGAGAACATCGCTTAATCCCAGTTTACTGAAAGGACATGTCATTTTTAGAAAGTTGTCCAAACAACTGTCTTAATATTCTACACCAAAGTGGCTATTAATCAAACAACAAAGGCCCAATTAACACATAGCTGTTGTCACCTTGATGTTAAAAGCCTCTCCCTTCCCCCTTCTTTCTTTCTTTTTGTCTTTAATGTTACAACCTAACCCAAAAATGCCTCAGGGCCCTACAGAAAAAAAAAAAAAAAAAAAAAAAAAAAAAAAAAAAAAAAAAAAAAAAAAAAAAAAAGACAAGATACAGAGCGGGAGACAGGGAGGAAGGGAAGAGGATGGAGAAAAGTGGGGAGGGGAGAAAAGGAGAGAGAGGGAGAGAGAGAGACTTAAATACCATCTCTCCTCTAGGCAGCAATTTCCACAGATGAAGAGGTCACCACTGTTTAACAGTGTGCTGCCACGTTAATTTAGTATGACAAGATAAAGCAGTAATCTCTGCTTGAAGAGGCTGTAAACCGCCTGCTATCCAGGGACATGCTCGAGTCGATTTGCACTGTATATCACTTTATACAATTGCCGTGACAAAGCCCCCTGAGTTCCCTCATGTAAATCTCTCTCTCTCCCTCTCAACTTCCCTGCCAGTCAGGCAGCAGCGGATCTGGGTAAGCCATGCAAACTTCGTGTTTTACGCATGCCAGCGGACCCCAAAGCTCCCCTCCTCCCCCCGTCCAAGAAAAGATGTTTAGGACTTTGATAATCCATTGATCCCACTTCCATATCGGCTTGTATTTTTCAATCTGTCGTGTTAAGTTGTCAGGGAGGGCGATTAAACCGATGTTTCATGTTCCGAGATTTGCGTTCCTGGGAATGATAGTTTTCAAAGCCTTTCTTGCTAGGTTCTGCTTAAAGATTATCCCTAAGAAAGCTGATGTGAATATTATTACTGGCATAAACCTGGTAATAAAACCATAAAGTGTTTTAGGTAAAGACATTTTAGAGATATTCAGGGTTATAAACATAAGAGTTTAAAGCTGGATAGAATTTGGAGTGCTTAAAAAAAAAAAAAAGGGAAAGAAAAAAAAGCGCCCTGTCAGGCTGTGGAGTTTTCTCAGCATGAAGAAAACAACATATGTAAAAGGGAAAAGGGAACTCGCGTGTCTGTGTAAAGTAAATACAATTGCAGAGCCACAGAAGAGGGCAGAGCAGAACACGACCTGTGCAGTCAGACAGGAACAAGAAGGAGACAGAGCACGTGTGGCAGTGGCCGCGCTCGAGCCTCGAACGGAACGCAGCCACAGCTACTCCCAGCCAAAGCCAAGGATGCTGCCCGTGTCTGCAGCAGCCTGCACAGCTGAAAACACGGCCCTCTTGTTGGGGAAATAGGGGGAATTTTTTGCAATATGTTGCAACTCTCAGATGCCATACTGCATCTCTAGAACATGCAAGTTTTAAATTATGTCTCACTCTATTTCACATTTAATTTGTGTCATTTTCCTATGGCCTGCAGGCATGATACAAGTCACAGCACACAATATACCAAACGTGGTGCCAAAATGTGAAGCTGTGCACATGTACATATACCCATTTTCTGGATTAAACACAGAGGAGGGACATAAGTAGAATTAAAACAAGCGCAGCAGACAGGTTTCTATAGAGTAAGGCTGGAATTTTACTACAGTTTCTTAACCAATACATTGCTATGCCTGTGCATAGCATTTGGACTTGCAAAAATGACCAAGCAAGGCTAAATCAAATCTTTAAAAGAGGTTACATACATTCTCTGTAATCGATTGAACTGAACAATAAAATCTGATGTTCACTGCAGCTGATACTAAGACAGGAAAATGCTTTATTAAGCATTTGAATTTCTAATAACATTTGATAATTTCCTAAATTTTGAAGGGGAAACCCACTAGAATTAATGCCATTTTTCAATACTAAGAGAACCTTCCCAAAATTGCATTTTTAAGGTGTTCTGTAGTTCTTTATTCTCCAATACATGTTGCTAACCAACACATTATTTATTATCTGAACTTAACACTACTTAATAGATAAACAACAAAGGGTTTGTTTTTAGGGAATATCCAATTTTTAAAACCCCACTAAACACCATGAGTACTGGTTAAAAAAGAATTCTGATAGAATATTCACACACAACACCCTCCAGCCCCTCCCCAAAAAAAGGACGACCTAGAACATGGCTACTTCTCCAGAAAAACGAGAGAATTTTTGCACAGTAACATGTGTTACTCCTCTAACACCACGTACTGTGAATGGGATTACTCTCACCTGATTTTAGCCCCAAATTTGACACCCAGTCTAAACCAGTCATCAAGGCTACCTCCACAGTCAATAGAGAAGCACTTTCAGAGGGTAATTTATCTTTCTTGTCCTGGATGCTTATTTTAAAATTGGAAATGTTGTTCCAGGCAGGTGGTTATCTTTGCACACAAGCTGTGAAGACAGCCCTAACTTTCATGTGCCTAAACTTTGGTGAACTGAACCCCAATCTCACTATATGGCATTCAATAATCTCCATGAGTGTGGAAACTGATAAATCATAGACCATCACAGATGAAGGGCAAGTATCATTTCCACTGTTCTGGCACAGCCATGGATGGCAGAAGTAAATTGCCTATGATAAATCAACAATCTGGAATCTGGAAATAACACCTAATTTCATCCAGTAAACCGAAAACTTGTCATCTTTGTTAATATTTATCAAATTACAAGTCCAGCAACTCGGCGACATTTTCCCGAGCAATATAAAGATACGAGTCCTAAATATAAAAGTAAGTATTTCAGTCAAATCAGTTTATTCACAAGGAAAGCTCAGGAATTCATTGTTGTCCTGTGCCAATGTATTACCCAATACTCATGTTGACAGCTTCAAAACTGAAGCTATGGTCACTGCCCAAAAGCTAAGTTTACACTGGCCACAAGCAAACAGGAAAAGTACATCATTTGCCACAGATGTATTCTTTGCAGGACTGAATGACACTATTTGCAACTCTGCTTGTAGATCTATGAAATTCTGAAAACTGTTTTCCAGAGGAGTTCATCAGATAGGTTTAAAGAGAATTTAAACAAGTCTTATACACGTAACTATTGGGACTGATCAATCTGCTCTCCCCCACGCTCTGCTACTGTCTCTGTCAAGACAATATGAATTTAAGAATTTGGAAAAAAAAAAAAAAGTGGGGGGATGGCAGATTTAATATCTATAAAAGTAAAGAATATACCAGTTACTCTTTATCATTAGTCAGATGCAGACCACAAACTCAAGTGAGTTGAGTGGTTTGAACTCTGAGATGCAGAATGTTTTCTGTTCCCAACAGAGCTAAGCACTATATAGCAAACCTTCACTTATGAACAACGAATTATTAAATGCTCTGGCCAGGCAATTACCTCTCTCTCAAAGCTTTTTTGGTTGAAGTTATCTAACCACAGATTTCTAAACTATAGGGATCAACAGCTGAGCTTAACACTCTAAGCTCCAGCTGTAACCTATGAAGAAAAATAGGCACTTCCAGGGTGTGAGTTCCCTGACCTACTTACAGGATCTGTTAGGACAAAATGAATCATGCTCCACTATTCCCTATTTACTTCCATTAACTATGAACTTAAAGCTGAATTTACTAGCTCACTTCTGAACATACACTTTTTAAACACATAGTCTGAGGAGGCTTCACCCTTGAATCTTCACCCCAAAAGTGACATTCAGATTTACATGGCTTTGTATTATGTGCTAGTGGCCAACTCCATTCTGTGAGAGGAAATAACTTCTTTCCTCATGAGAAAAGCCAAAGTGTCCTCCTGCTGTCACCATGGCTCCAATATCACCAGAAGTTTATCACTGAGACTCCATAAATTTAACTGAAAACTGTACAAGAAAGTACCTTGCTCCTAGCAGAGCCCTAAATCCTCAGTGCTAAGCTCTGCACTCGTATCTGGGTGTTTTCTGGGAACCTGCACATCCCCAGCAAACACTGCAGAACACAGAGGGATCCAAAGCTGAGCAGGTCTCCTGATTACAACTGCAGCAGTCCAAAATGAAAGGAATGGGAAAGAGGAAGGTTTCACTTACAGTTACAGAGATGAAAGACATACTTTAAATTCAATCTGAAAATCAGCACAGAGTCTGAAGCACGGATGTTTTGCATTATTTCGGGCTAGCAGTATTAACAAGCAATGCAAGCTTCCACTTCTGACATGACTTAGTATAGAGATACACACACAATCTACCCCAGTAATTCAGACTTGAGATGTCAGAAGGATTTTACCTTTTGCTATAATATTTCTTATTTTCTGTCATCAAAATCCAATCCCACAGAAAGCTATGTGCAGAAGGAGTTATAGTCAGTGACCTCTCCTTCCCTCCCTCCTGCTACCATCAGCATTAGGTTCCAATCAACCAGATTATTTTGCAGGAACAGGGTCAAAAGCTAAGCATTCTGGGGCAGGAATGTTTCTTTTTTCTGTCTCTATAAAAATAAATCATGCTCTTGGTACAATATAAATAAGGATAATAACAGTCTGATATTAGATTTTACTGGTCTATGCTTTAGACAATCCATGTAATTTGCTTGCTGCCTGTACAAACTACAGAAAGTTAATCTTTAGAGTTCTTATTTTTTCCTTGGGGGGGATTCAGTTTTAAGTATAAAAAAAGAATTCTGAAGCAGACTATTTCCATGTATAATTACAGTCTTGTTTACACTGCCCTGGCAAAAGCTATCCCGAGTTAAACTGGGCACAACTCAGTGACTTTTGCTGGTTTATCTAGTGATGCTAAATTAATGGGATTCACCAAGTCTAATTCTCCCTTGCAAAGAGCAAAAATGCCTTATCTGATCACACAAATGCAACTAAACAGGAAAAAGAAACAAAGAACTTCAGGGTGTTAAAGAGAACCTGGAAATGAGGCCGGCCAAACTATTCAGACATGCTCGCTACCCCAGGAATAAAGGACTCTTTTTACTTCAGAAAGTTTGTTTCCTCCATTTCATTGTCTTTCAAACACTTTGGAACATTGGCTGGTTCAGAGACATTGCAGCACATCGATCTCCTCTTGTAGGGAGGTCTCTGAACACGTCTTAGGATGGTAAATGCCCATTCCTAAGTAAACACATAATGAAATCTGCAGTCTAACTTGCCAAAGGTCCTTCCTCAGCCATGAATTTCCAGACAAAATTAATAACCCCTTTTATTACAGCAGAGAAGCAGGTGATATTTCACTGATGTACTGAAGACAAGAGGATGCAGTTAGCTCCATGAAAGGGAAAAACACCACTGGATGACACGACACTTTAAATGCCATTTCCATTCCCACTACAGCCACCATTACTTTTGGTGAATCTGAAAAAGCATTAGCAGTGGGAAGAAAAATTAGAGAAAGCAAGCTGGCCTTGGCACAGCCTAATCCAACTGAATTTTGCATGACCTGAAAAATCACACTTCAAGAGACAGTGCAAAAACCATGAGCACGTTCCTTGTCCATTGAAAGGACAGAAAATAAAGAAATGCTTCAAATCCCAACTGCAGTGGGCAACTTCCCATGGACACAAACCTCTGACAGTGAGAGAAGAGAGTGTACAACATGACTGTGAGCACTTGAGTGTGGCAGAAGGTTCTGGCACTGCTGAGAGCCAGAGTTTAACCACAGGGATTCCTTGCTACCCTGAAATTCAAGAAACCATGACCAACACTTCACAATGCCTTTTAGGTTTGGTATATCTCTACCAAGTAGAGCTGCATATCACAAACCAAGCATCCCCTACTTCACTGACATTCTGTCCAAGCAAAGAGCTCAACACTCATTCTTACTGTGCAACCTCTTCATATGAGCTATTTATTAAAAGGCTTTAGAATGGATTAAATAATAAAAATGACTAAGCTCAATATGACTACAAGCAGAGGAAGAAAATAGGCAAAGCAGAAAAAGCATTTCAGAGGACAACTGCAAGCAGACAGGAAGTGATAGAGTAAAGCTGGCTCTTACAAGGCTGGAAACAGAGAGAATTCACACCTGCACTGGAAACAAAGGGAGAAAGCCACAGCAGCTGCTCAGAAGAAGTACCATGGGTATGAAAAGTGTGTGGAGCAAACACAAAGTACATGAGAAAACTGTTCTGGAAGGTCTAAAATGAATTAACAACTACTGAAGCAAAAACGAGTCAAGGTGGTGTGCAAAACGAGGAGTGTGTGCAATGTAGGGGGCAAAACATAATCAACTCAAGATTCCCACATGCCCTGACTTGGGCAATATGTCAGATAAGAGTATGGAAGCCTGGTATGCTGCTCTCTACTCTGATAATAGTTACACTAAGCCTAAGGCCAAAAGCTTCTCACGAGTGCAGCAGCTTGGCCAAAGGACATACAGTCACTGAAAGGAAAAGCAAAAAAATTTAAAACTACATTTCTCTGGACTTCTGTTTTCAGAACCATGGAGAATTCGGTGTTTAACTGGCAGCAGAGTTTGTGTCTCCCTACAACACCAGAAAGACTCACTGTCACCAAAAAAGGTGGAGTTTCAGAATAAATTTGGGCAGAGTGCCACAGGAGACTTGGCCTGCAGAAACTACACAAAGTCTACAGCTATTGTTTGACTTCCAATAGGATGGAGAGGATCCCACAGATCCCACCTGTGTTATGTCACACATAGGGAGTGACTGTTGGAAGCAAAAGATGTATCAAGAAGCAGGAACATTTAAATGCAGTCTCTGGATTGCTGCTATAAACTGGTCTTGCAGTCCTAGTGGGGCTTTCTCCATATCCTAGAACTCAGCAGTGCTCCTCAAATTGATAGCACAGATTTGAAACAAAATTTTGAACTTCTCTGTTGCTTAGAAAGATGATCAAGTTTTTTGCTTACATAGTTTTTTGGAAGGGCATTTAATAGTTCTTTTTCTCATAAGAGAGAGCATCTGGTTCAAATATTCCTACCAGGGCTTTACTGTTCTACCTATCTCTTTTTTCTGCAGAATTTTTCAGCTGCTCACTTGAATTAGATTTTACAGGTATTTACACAGTAAGTTTAAATGAAGATATTTTCCAGTATGAAGTCAATGAATTGATGCCTAGGCACATAATCACTTGCAAACAACGGACACATACAGTTCCCAGCACTTCCATAAAACAAAGGTGTTTACTTTTCTGTTGATTATTTTCTGCTTAACTGAATTCAAATGAATCCATTAAAAACATGACTGCTTCACAGTAAGATGGTCTTCAGCAAAAACAAACAATTGCTGTTTCCACTTCTCTTCATGGCCTTTAAAACCACAGTCACCTGCTCCCTGTATTCCAGGCAATATATATTATAAGTCTGGTCTTGATTTGTCAAGTTATTAGTTTAAATGTAGTTTTAACCCTCTTGCTTGGGGATGGGAAAAAACCAAAAAAAAGGTTTTCTTACTTCATTACTTATTTAATGCCCCTTTGGACCTTTCAAAGTCTGACCAAAACAGCAATGGGTCACCTCAAACTTCAGCAGGTGTTTCTGCCCATTGATTTCTGCTGGGAAAAATGTATCCACTCTGGCTTTCCATAAAAGCACACTGCTCCTGAATTGCACCATGGCTTTGATCCCTGACTCACCTGAAGAATGCAGAATTTGGTTTCTTTATGTGCCCTAGACAGGACCTGCACTTCCAGCAGGTGATGTAAGCAGGATTCACATGGATGGGACAGGCTGGGAGAACACGGATCAGGACGGGGAGGACAAGCAGATCAGCCTAACCTGAATGCAAGATGCTTGTCAGGCAGACAGGAGAGTCACCAAAGCTGTTTCTGGCTCCATCACAGCTGATTCTCAAGGATTGCAGAGAGTTTTCCAGGGTCTGGACTAAACAATGCAGTAGCAACTTCTACAGCTCTTTGATGGGTCCTGACTGATTCTTTTTCATTTGCTGCCCTTCCTAACAGTCCACATAGTGATTCCCTGAAATGGTGCAAGGGTAAAGATTGAACTCTGGTAAAAGCCTCAAATTATATCTGCAGAAACTGCTTCCACGAGCCACTTTTGTGATGACATTTATAATGCAGTGTTTGCAACAGTGCAATTTCATCATCTTATAAATATCAATTTACCACTAAGAGAGGAAGGAAAGAACACCAGACAAAGGCAAACTTACCACTGTTTCTGGTTTATTTTAATTGAACTAGTCCTGTTCAGCTAGGCCTATCTCTTACAAAAACAACAGTTTCTAGTTTAAACTGTGAAATTGTGTGCGTGTGTGTGTTGTAATTATGGTGCCTGCTAACAATTTCATACTGCCACACTGCACATATGGCTTCCAAGCTAGCTTTATCTGAATCTTTGTGAATCTATTCTCCATGCTATTAAACTGAGCACATTCCACATCGTTCAAAAGTAATTACACTTTTGTCTAGAGTGTAGGAGACTGCTCTCCCCAAACAATGAAATTCTCATTATGAGAGCTGGCACAGTAAAGGCACTGGTGTTCACAACACTGTGCATTGTATCATCACAATAACTTATCCTAAGCTTGATGCTCAAAGGTACACTGGAAATTAAAATTTCTCTAAAACCACTGTGAGGTTGTTTTTAGGTTTTGTTTTTTTTTTTTTTTTTAAATATGCATTCTTTAGCTCAGTATAATTAGAGTCCTATTTGACTTTTTAAAAAGCTATATGCATTCAGATTTCCATTCTCCTCGGAAGGTCTGAATAATAGCTGAGTGCTCCAGTGCTTGTTGTTCTGATCCACCACCATTCATATGCTGACAACTCCAGACCAACAGGTGAAGCACAGGCCAGGATAGATGCGATAAGAGAATCCAAATGAAGCATTAAACAATCTTTCACTTTGAACAAGTGGAGGAAAAGCACAAAGCAATGTGCTGGTAAGCTCTTTGACCAGCAGCACTGCTATTCTTAATATTATTCCCAAGTTACACAGGAGTAACTTCATTCACCACAGAAACACAACTTCTTTCAGCGTGAAGCAACAAAGTTATTGAACAGTGCACCATAATATTGCCTACCAATTCAAAGCACTATTGGAAATGAATTCTAAATCCCACTGAAAGTGCAGGACAAATGTGGGTTACCAGTCCAGTCACAGTCATCAGTTTGGAACAACCAGGGAGTGGCAAAATTACAGCTTACCAGCTTGACCTTTTCTTCAGTACTTCTTTTATTTCTTTTTTTCAATCCCATCCTGCATTTCACTGATATTCTATAGCTAAAAAGGATGGTCTGATTTAAACACACCATGCCTGTGGTATACTTTAATCAGTACTTTTAGCCTTGACATTTCTCATTTCCAGAATTTAGCACACGGACACCATTGGTGAGATCAGTGGTCTTGAGAGTTGCAAAAGCAGACAAATAGAACATAAAGGCAGGCAAATAGAAACAAGTAAAACAAACCTTTGTAACTCAGATGAGCTAACAACTATCGGTGCTATCCAAATACTGTAGCCTTAATAGGTTTCTTCAAAAGAGCTATTGACTGATACTGTAATCCTCAAGTGTTTCCCTGCAAAGCTCATGGCCTGCCATGAACGTCCTGAGGGGACTCTCAGATATATTCCAGGTCAAACAATTTGTCTTTTATTTTCTACTGAGCAGCTGCTTTAAATATGATAAATTATTGTTTCTTTTCTTATCAGCAGAAGAGTTTTCCTACTTAAAATAAGTATCCAGTTTCTTCTATCAAGAGAATGACAGTTTGAGACAGTCACCCCTGCCTTGGCTGAGGCTGGTAGAGACCTCCAGAGCAGACCTGGCCCAATCCCCTGCTGGAGCAGCCAGGACCACGGCCAGATGACTTCTGAGTATCTCTAAGGAGTGGGACCCCACAGCCTCCATAGGCAACCTGCTCCTATGCTCAGCCACCCTCACACAAAAAAGCATTTCCTGATGTTCACAGGGTCCTCCATTTCAGTTTGTGCCCACTGCACCAACCTTCCTCTGGCTGCACTTCCAACATCCTCAGAAATATCCTGGTCATTCTGGTGGGAAGGTGGGCTGTGCAGATTTTTGCTAATTTTGATTAGGTTTGAAGATGTCTTCATAGGAATTTTACCCTCCTCTTATAAAAATCTACCCAGAATTTTGAGCTTTCTCACTAAGTTATTAAAACTTGGTAAAGTGCAATAGGGTAAATTTTCAGAAGTGTAAGTTGGGAAGTGTGAAGCTCCTGGAGCTTTATCAATAGAACTCTATCAGACTGCAGTCTGTGGTGCTGTGTGCACACTTGCACACACCTGGATCTGCTTCCCAGAGATGACAAAACAGCAGAATGTCAATTCAAACAGTATAAAAATGTCCTCTGCAATGTTAGAAAGTGAATGCCCTTTGGGAATGATTTTTGTCACTGCTAAGCACACGAACTGAAGTCATCCAAATGTCATCCAGTGATTTCCCTCTGATAACTACATGCCACAACAGCAGAGGGAGTGATTATGTCTATTTTGCTCATTTAGACTGATAACCTCCTTCCTTCTGGAGACACATAGGCTACATCCTTTCTGAACTACCTGAGTGATAACTTTTACAACACAGTCCTCACTAAAAGAGAGGTATTACCAAAATGTTACATTCATACAGACTGGCAATATTCTTAAATATGTATGAAGACAAATCTAGACCCTTGCAACCCCCCAAACACTACCTCAGGTAAGCCTGCAGCGTGTCACTGCTGCAGCAAAACCATCTCAACCACCCCATGATTCAGTATCTCGTACTGTAAGAAGACAGAACACACTGTTTTGACATCACATTAAACACAGCCTCCATAGCAGGAAGCTACACTAGATGATCAGCTAAACCTCTTGTTCTTCAAAACTATAATGAACAAAGAAGCAAAGGAGTTAGTTAAAATTGGTTAAAGAGCAGTTAAATGTTCCAGTGAGGTGTAGCTGAAATACTCCTGCTGGGCTCCTTAGGAAACAGTATGTTTTTATTTCATTAGGGTCTGATTCTACACTACTGGTGCCATCACAAGTTTATCTATTGACTTAAATGCTGTCAGAAACAATTCCTTATCTTCAAAACACTCTCTTAAAATAGGCCACAATATAGCAAAGCCCATACATTAGTTACATACCCTAACATCCCACTGGCTGGAACTGTTACATTCATGAACTTCATCTCCATAAAACATAAGATAAAGGATGAGAAATAAACAAGCTCAAAAAAGATAATGACATTGCCTGCCCATGAGTAATTTCTCCAGTGATGTTCCTTCTCCATGTAAAGTTGCAATAACACAAACTAAAATTATGTATTCCAAACCACTGTCTGAGCTTAAGCATTAGCCCAAAAAAGGAAGGAAAATGGATCAGGATCAATGAGTTATTCTGTCTAGGAGAGCAGCTTCAGTGAATATCCAGTGAGTTGGTCCTATGAGAAATAATAATCCCTAAGGCTTTTTACTTAGGGCTTGTTACATATGCATAATGAGCTGTAAGGGCTTAAATACCACTGTGGAGCTCTTGCAGGCTTTTATGAGAATACACTATCACCTATTTTTGCAATGCCTTTTTAAAAGCCTTCAAATACGCAGGTCCACTTATTATCTTCCCTTCTAGTGAAATTACCAGTGCCCTAGTCAAAGTGGGGGACTAACAGCAAAGTTACAGCCAATTTGTAAATAGGCAAGAGCTGTGCAAGCTCCGTGTTCACTACAGAGCTTTGTCCAAGTGCCCCAGTGCTGGGAGGCCTTTCCCTGCACCTTTCAACCTTTCCAAAAATGTATCAGTACCCCATGGCAAGGGCCCAAACACAGAACAGTGACACCACAATACCAGCAAGGAACAGGGCATTGTTTTGTCTTCTTTAAGATAAAGCCAGTTCTGGGCTTCCCCTGGACTCTGCCTGCCATGAATTAAGTGCTCAGCTTCAGTTGTAGAGTGGAAATTCACAAGCCAAAAAGGAATACGTTGATTGAATTCCATAAGCACGGTAAATTTTACTGTGGGTATCTGTGACGTGAATTACACATCAGATGTAAGTTTTTAAGTCATTAGAGTTCAGTTTCCTTTTTTTTACCCTTTATACAGTCTTCCAAGCTTTACTGTTGCACAAACTTGGCATCAGGGTGATGTTTCAGACTCCATGCCAAACGTGACTCTCACTTCGAGTGCTCCAAACCCATTTGCTGTTTGCTGAACACACACACACACACACACACACACTTCCAACTGACACCAGTGCAGCTAACACATTTTCAGCACCCTAAATGCCACCAGGCAAAGGTGAGGAGAAGCCTGCACTGGGAGAGGTTCAGCATTTGCAGCGGAGGGCAGGGGCAGCCCAGCAGGGCAGAGCTGCCACACGACTGTGGCACGTTCTGTACGTGTGGCTGAGCCCCGCACACCCCACCAAGGGCAGACCTGGGTGCCAAACTACTGCAGAGGCAGAATTCAGAGAATGGATGTAAGCACAATAGAGCAAAGCAAACCTACCATTGTGTTGTGCTGGGAAGTGGGAGTCCTATGGCCACAGTTCTCTTGCGTCAGCAGAGAAACTGGCTGAAATTCCTCAGAGTGAGGCTTGTTGGGAAAACTCACATGCAAGGGAAGGTGAAAGGCTGGGAGCCCGTCACTCTCCTCTTCTCCCACTTTCTGTCTGCTTGTCACCATGGCTACCTCTCCATCTGCTTCCCCATACGGAGAGGCTGGTCGCTTGGAAGACATCCTGGAAGGAACAAAAGAGGAGAAAATAATGAAACCTCCAAATAAATCCTTAATGCCGTCATTGTGTGGTTAGGGGCCATTGTAACAGAAATGCCTTTTTTGTGCTGGCAGAGAGCAGGAAACCATCCAAATACCACTGCAAAGCACACACAATTGGGAACAATGGCCAAGCAGGTAGCAACAGAACAGTGCCTTGTTTGTTGTGAGAATAATACACTAATATAGCACTCTCTTGTATTCTGGCTTCTTAAACATGAAAATTCACCTAAGACTGCATAATGAAATGCAATTCCTTTTAAAAAATACCCATCTAGTTTTGCATTTGCAAGGGACTCTATGAAGACAGAATGTCTCCCGATAGAAGCTATTGTCAACCTAGCTTTTAAGGAATAATTATCTGCATCTCATTATCGACCACAACTGATAAAAAAAATTAAAGTAAAATAAAATACAATACAATACAAGAACTTGCTAGCAGGCCAAAACGTCTGTGTTTACAAAATTTCACCCATGTGAGCAACTGAGTGTTACAGTCGTGTTGCAAAGATCTTTCCAGATCTGGTACAGTTAAGCAATTAAACATTTGGACATTCATAATCTAAGCTTTCTGACAACATAAAGTCAGGGGCTTTGAATGAAGGTCAGGATTGAATGTAGACCTGCTATCAAATCTTTCTATCTATATATCAAAATCTTCCTATCTATAGCTAGATCAGAAAATAAAAAAAAACAACATTAAAATGTAATTTATATCTGTAACTACATAAAAAAGTATACACAAGGAAGACACCTAGAGCACACACTGGAAAAACCACACAGAAATAGTGACTTGAAAATCAAGCCTACATTGTGAAGTTTTTGATAATGTCTGATAGAACATGCTTATCTTCAACTTTTAGAAACACTGAAAGAAACCTAAATCATGGGCAAATTCAAGTATCATTCAGGACAAGCACGACTAAAAATCTTACAGAACCCAGAATGCTTCCAGCTTGGTCTCTAAAATAGAGGGGGGTACAGTGAAGTCTTAAAATGCAGACAAATTCTGGGATTAATTACAGCAACCCTGCTCATGAAAATCAGGGTATGTCCATGGACGGCCCCCTGTGCTAACCAGGGGCATCTGCAAGGAGCAGAATGAGGAGAAATCCTCCAGGCACAACCAAAAGAAGAAACAAAAAATAGGAAAATGTTTCACAGGGAAAAAAAAAAAAATAAAGTTATAAACAAGGAAACTGAAGACAATTTGTATGCAAAAGTTAAAAAAAGGGGCTGAAGTAATAGTGCTCCTCCTCAAAAATCTCATATTTATAATTCTAATTAGCCCATTTTTTTATTTTCCACTCCACAGTTAAAGGGCTGCATTTGAAGAGCCCAGCAGCCTCCTGAACCATGTGTGGGGCTGCTTGAGGTGGAGCATGTCCACAGGATTTGGCATATTGAGCACGGAATGGTTCTCAGCAGCAGTCAACTGGGTCTGAAAACAAACAGTGACTTTAAACAGCCCTTTGTTAAGACTTATTTTGCTTCTAATGATCTCATTTTGAGCCTTGCCTCCTGAGCCAAGTTAGATTATATTAAAAAAAAAAAAAAGGAAAAAACCCCAGAAAAACCAACAACAAAAACTCAGACAAAAAAATCCCTACCAGAACCTCCATGCAGCTGCACACTGCCTGCTCTGAACACCACCTATTGCCAGTGCTGAGAACCAAGCTGTATTTTCTATTAATGCCTGACTTAGTCCAACAGACTAACACTTCATACATCCTACCTGAATTCTGTCTCCTAGGCTTTCCCACCTACGTGTCTGCAGCAAAGCATATGCACAAAGACAGAGATCACCAGATAGACTCTTACTGGCAGTTTTCTGTAGCCCACTGAATTCAGCATTTTACAGCTATGTTTGATGTGACAGATCTCAAACCCTTCTGCAGAAACCACACAACTCCCTTCTAAAGTTAATGTGAATTATTCATATTTTGCATTGTACTGCACTAAGATTGACATTTGCTACTGAATTTAAGTTTTTTGGTTACTCATTTTAACACTACTTTAATAGAAGCCTGAGCATTTACAAAATCTCCCTGAAAATCAGCACTAAGCAGTTGTCTCAATTTTGGCAAACAAAAAGGGACGGACACAAGATCATTACTCAATTATCTCACAGTAATTTTCTATACTTTAGAACATTTATATTTGATAAAATGACTGAAAATATTGTAAGCCGTGCACAAAAGTCTCCACTGCAATTCACACTGACAATAAATTACAGAGAGAGAGGATGCCTTGCTCTGTATTGATGATTTGGATTATATATTATATACTCAAACTGTGTCAAGAACTCCTACTGCTGTTAACCTAGAATAACACAGATTCTGTCACATTGCTTCACAAGGAAAGTTGGAATATCACGCTGAAATAAAGCTCTTCTGTTAACTTTAGATGTGAATATAGAGTTTCAGATCTTCATCCTCTGCCTGTCACTGTTCCCAACAGGGATGAAATAATTTTCTGCAGGGAATTTATATAAACAGACAAGGAAGATAATAGAGGTGTCCACCTCCATGCACTTGCAATAAAAGAGATTATTTTGCTTTTGATCTAAAATAAAAACCTACAGGTTGGATTGTAGACCAAACTAAAATGAAAGCAGAAAGGGTAGAAGAAACTTTTCTTTTTGTCTCTAAAACATCCAGTTTAAATTACAAGCCATGTGCCCATCACCATCCTAGAAGACTAACAAATCACTAAAAGGGCTAAGGCAGCAAAGCTGAGGCTTTAATTTGCTTGAGTCTTCTGAGGACACCCAAAGAAATGGACACACAAACCTGGACAGCTCATACATCAAATGCAATTTGTGTTCAGGCAGCTCTGTCCTTAGCCAGCCTCAGCCAGACAAAAATCAGTTTCACCAAAATTTCTTACTCCTTATGAGCATCTAGGAAATTTCCACCAGAAAATGGAATATTTAAATAAATAAATTAATAGATCCACATCTACTTTTGGAAACGTCTTCCTAAAGGATAATAACTACCAAAGTCTATAGTAGCAAAGGATCAAATCTCTGAGAGGTTCCCAAGTAGAAAACGTGAAACAAGAAAAAGTAATTTACAAATGTCTCATCATTTCTACAGCTTGACTGGTTCATTTCCCAAATTTGATATGCCCCCACATCATGCATCCCCTAATACTCTTCTTTTCATAAATCTTGTTTATCCTACTGAGCTAATACCAGGTCTTAACAGATTCCACATCTGAGATGCAAGCAGAGTTCCCACCACAAACAGTAAGGAAACAGCTAATTTCTGAGCAGGAACATTATCTGAAACTGAGCTCCTTTAAACAGATCTAGATCTAATGAAGCACTGGAATGATCCCATCCTAACAAAGGACTGCAAACATCCTGGATCTGCCCTCAGTGATAACACAAAAGTTCACAGCTCACGTGAATTCAAGATCTTTTCCTCAAATTTAAACTCAGAACAGTTTTCAGTTACATCACTCTGAAAGAAGATCTACAATGGAACAGGAAGCATCAATTTATGGATAGGATTAAAAAAAAACAAACAAACAAAACCCTAAGATATAAGTCAGGAAAGTACAAAAGTAATACAGCACACCAGATTCCAAATATAAAAGGTGCCACTGCAGATGAAATCTGTTGCAACTTCATTGTTTCAAGAAGAATTGCATTTTGAAATGTCATTAATCACTTCCACTGAATAAAAACAGGTAGGTGGTAATTTTTGAGAGAACCTTAATCTGCAAAGTTCTGATGCACCAGGACACAGGCTGTACCCAGGCCATTCCACAGACACACTGGAATTATGAAATGCATCTCCATATTTGATTTTACCAGTGGTTGGGATGGAACTGAAGACTGAATTCTGGTGACGAATTCAAATTCGATACTGTTCCCTGTAAAGAGACCTGTTTTCAGAACGGTTTCATAATATGCAGAAACTGCAGTTAAAAAACCCAAACAAACTTTTTGTTCAATTTTCATTAAATAAATAATGCTTTTCCTTGTGGCAAGAGTGTTTTTTCAGGGAAGTAAAAACCTCATTGTTCTAACTCACTCTTATCCAACACATATTTTATGAGATTCATATCACAACAGTTTCTCCAAATATTTCTTTATGCCCTTCAATTTGTAACAGACTCTTTGTAGCCTTAAATTGATACCCTGTGTCTATTGATCTCGGAGTTTTTGCATGGACTTCAGCATGGCAGGATTTTCCCACTGGAGCAAGTAAGAGCTAGACCACATCCACATGAATTGTTTCCTACACTTACTGGTTCCATCCAAATAATTTCAGGCCGCTAAATATGACTATTTTTCTTGTTTGCTTTTTCCCTTGAATTCAGTGTCGCACAAAAGTGGTATTTCCATAGCTGTATTTTTTATTATTACTATTTTTAACAGAACCCCACTTAAGTGTCCCCCACTCCATCTCCACTTGTTCATTGGTTTCGGTTCATTTCATCCATGATTGTACTCCCAAAATAAATCTGAAGTGGTATTCAGTACTCAAGGAGATAGTGCCCTCTAGCACACAACCTGCATCCTTTCCAATTCGATTGTTCATGCCATAAAATTTAATAAATTTTGTGTCATAAAACTCTAATCTTGTTACATTAAGCAAAATACCTCAGAAACATTTCAGATACCTACAAAAGCTTTTGGAGAAGGGGCTTATCCATGTCTTCAAAACTGTCAAACACAGATGTGTCAGGAGAAAAAGATATGAGGCCATAAATCTTAACTTGTTGGGAGCTAATTAAGGGATTCATCAATCATTGCACAGCTCACTCCATACACACACAGGCAAAATCCCATCACAGCAATCACACAACCCACAGCAATCTACAGGTTAAAAACTCCCCAAGTCCCTCTGTTCTGACTATTTATACATGACTTTCTATAATCTAGCATTAAGACCCATAATTATAAACCAGCATTAAAACAGACCTGCAAAGTTATGGATAATTATAGCTGGTACACCTTTTAAAGAAATAAAAAGCTTTTCCATTCAAACACAGGCTTTGCCTCTCTGACAGCTCCAAGTCCACAGGATGTAGAAAGATGATTTAAACTGTATGTCAAAACTCTGACTGTGCAAGGTCTCTTTTCCCCGTTATCAAGAGAGGCATTGTTGTTTTCTCACCATAACCAGGCGTGACAGCGCCTGACTGCAGTGGCACAGCCAGTTCTGAACCAGCATGGAAACATTCACCTCCTGAGCTCCTCTGGCAGCCCCAAACCTGGCTTTTCTCCTGGCCAGAGTTTAAATCCCCCAGCCCTGAGTGTCAGGGATGGGGGCAGAGGGTGAGGAGCAGACCAGCAGCAGCCTGGAGCACCAGCCCAGCATCAGCAGCACCAGAAATCTGCTCCTGAACACGGCCTGAGTCCAAACCAAATTCTGAGTGCTAAACCAGCCCAAAAACTTCACTGGGATTCAATCTGACTCTCTGCAGGGATATTTACCTCTAATTACAGTACTTGCTGGAAAGCTGCAGACTGCCTTTCCGCAGGAAATAATTATGATTACAGACAGCAGCAATGCTACATGTATCCAATGTATAAGCATACACACACACACGTATAGATGCATAAACACAAGCTTATACAAAATGTCAGCAATGCACTGCCTCATCCCTGACCACATTTAATGCTAATAGAACAGTTCTTCTTCCCAGGTTCACTGAAACTACGATCTCTCCTTACACACAGCCCTGGCAAGAGGTGCCAGTTAACACTAACAACGGTTTCCATTCTGTTTTGGCCCCAAAGTAATTCATTATTTATGTACACTGAATAACTAGTACCTCTAAAAAAACCAACTCTATTCATTTTGACAAGATTACTTGTGTAATAAGGTATTACTCAACATGAGTAAGGGTGGCAGACTCCCACACACTGTCCCACTGGGAACTGCAAGCCTGACTTGTTTCTACACATACCACTAAAAACAGACTTCATTTAGCAATATCTTTGAGTCATTTACAGCCTGGTTTGGAATTCTTCACTCAAGTAATTCTACAATTAAAAAAAAAAATAAAGAAAAAGAAAAAAGGAAAAAGTCTATAATCTGCTGATCAGTAAAAACTGTATGTGAAATGTGCTCTCATCTGTCACTCACACTGAGGTGAGATAATCTGTTAATTATTACTTTCTAAGATCATATCAATCAGTTATCTTTTAAAGTGCACCTATGCTACGAATAACTTGTGTTATTCAAAGGCGCTTTCGGTGAACAAGTCAACTTTGTTAACACAAACCAAGCTCACTACAGCACAGCCTGAGTAATGTTTCTGTGCAGCTGTCTATTATTAGAGCTGCCACAAGTCATCCTATGCTTAGGGGCACCCCATAATTTCCATTTCACCCAGCCCACCTTCTCCCTTTGGCCTTCCAGATTTCCTCTCTGTATGGGGTAACTTGAACAATCTTGGACATTCCTCCAGTTTAGAGGACTCTGAATATAAAATGGGAAGGGAATATGTAATTCCCAATCCATTTTAAATTTTAGTGTAATATCAGCAGCCCGGCTCATAAACCTATTCCACATACTGGAAACTGTGTTTTGAGGAAAGCTACCGCTCCAAGTTCCAGTGGTAAATAACTGGTTGCAATTTGACAAGATTTGAAACTGCCAAATAATAAAGTTGTTATAAGTGTCCTTCAAGAAAATGTTAACAAAGCCCTTTTTAATTAGGAAAAAAAAAATCAAAAACCACTTTCTAAAAATTCTATGCCATCAACTGAAATTTTATCATCTCCATTTTCTTGCACTTGCAAGGAATTTATGCACAAAAACCCACTGTAAAATCAAGTCTAGTAAAAATCCATTTTCAGAAAAAGTTCATGCTGAACATTCCCACCACGTGCTACACAAAGCTTTTCAGGGACTTTTTGAAGCAGGTAACTGGGAAAGACTGTGCATGAGCAAGTTTTAGTGAAACACTGTGGCCTGAAAGAAAGCAGCCTCCAACCAAAACAGAATTTGGAAGGCAATGAACGCACTCCTATCTACTATTATTATTGTGAGGAATATTATCTAATTCTTCCACAGATCTCACATTGACTTTTGTATCTCACTGGTGTGTGCTAAGCAGGAACATTCAGCAATTCACCCAGAGACACACATTCAAAATCAGCTTCAGCAGGAGAACCTGTGCTCTCCTGATTTTTGTTCGGCACCTGCCAACTTCTTCACCCTTTGTTTTTCACTCATCTGTATATGAGCTAAGAGAGCCAAAAATCCAGTAAGACCTTTACAAACCAGGAACCACAGGATGAGATTTTCTGAAAAGCGTGTTTCTAAGAGCTCAAACGTCAAACCCTGTGAGTTTGGAGCAGTTCTCCAGAGCAGGAGAGGCACGTGGTGGTGGTGGCACGGCTACGGCGCCGAGCGCACAACGGCGGTGCCGCCGTGTCAAGGACGATAAGCATCTACCAGCACAAACTCTGAAACAGCAGGATGCAGTCATTGTTGATGTTTCAAGTAAACTGAGCCTGATCACTGGCTTCTTTCATGCAAAAGACTCTGCTTGGATGATTTTAAATTAAATCCACAAGCTCATTTATTTTCCAGTGCATCCTCAAATTAACTCTGGCTTCCTTTCCTTCCAGCCCCCAACCTTTCAGACTCTTCAGCTTTCCTGCATCTTGCTTTTTATTTTTTATTTACCTATTATACTTTTTATTCTTGTTATCATGCCACCACAAAAATAGCAGAGTTTTGCTTTTATTTTCATGTAAAGTTTTAGGAAGTGCTCGCTGCTGAAAGCACTACCTCAATCACTGTGACATTAGGTAATCACCACTCCTCTGCCTGCTGAACTACAAAGAGGATCTAGTCAAATTAGAAATTCCAAGCCTTGAGATTTCACTGTACAAACTAATACCGAAAATGACAGGAAAGTGTCAGTCCTGCTGCAGACACTGAGTGGGGGAGCACCAGGAACCCACACATCACACACAGACCTGCACACCTAATTCCCACTGAGAGAAATGAAAGCAAGGACTTGAAACAGCTTTAAAACGATGACGATTATAACTGACTTATTACAAAGAAATTTGAGGAAGATGGGCTCATTTTGGAAAGCTAGTAAATATTAAAACTTTTGCATTCTCTGTCATTTGCAGCATTTGTCTAATCAAGCCGACACAAATTTTTCTTCAAGCACTGTTAAATGATTAATTACTTTCAGTAGAATCAACATTAATAACAAGAATTCTCCCCCAAAAGATGCCCAGATTTCAGTGTGAGGAGCCATTATTTTGACTGGGACCTTGGTAGAATACGAAACAGCTTTTCCCACTCCTCCACCACGCCACTGTCTGATGCGAGTGCCAAGCAAACAGCCACCGAGCTTCAAGCCCCCTCTCCTTTCCCCTTTCTTTATTTAAATTTTAAACTCAACAAATTGTATTTTAACTATTTTCTAAGCACCACTTCCTCTGCAGAGTTTGTGTGTAATCACAAACCAGAAACACAGAAATTTTTAGAAGTTTCTTTTTTTTCCCATTTCACTCTCAGTTTCCCTACTGTTAAGTTCAGAATAATACCTTTATATTGCATGTGTGTTTCCTTCCAGTAAATTTACGTATAATTACACTCATAAAATGATTTTCAAGGTACCCACTGGTGTTTACCCATCTGAATTTGCACTATCATTCTACCTTATCATCTAACTCCTGCTCCAACCATCACTGGCATCCACATTTGCACCATGTCAGCACTCTTCAAAAAAAAAAAGGCAAAAACCCACAAGCACACATGAACAAACCCATCCACAGGTGGCCTCTATGCTTCCTGGCTAAACTGATCATGCCAGTAAAGCACAAACTTGCATCACTGAAATACTGGCCTTTAACTAAGTTTAGTGGGAGCAGAACTGAGGCTTCAGTGTAATCTTTAAGAACGCCAGACAGTCAAATCAGTTTTGCATCTGTGTGTGTGGTGAGTGGGGGTATGAAAAAAAAATAAACTTAAGCAGAGCAATGTCTCTAATGGATGCAAACCTTTTCTTCCCAACAGGTTAATTCCAGCTGCCCAGAATTTTTTTATTACTCTTTTTTGTTCACGTCCATGTGCATGTTCCTCCCTTTCTGGAGGGTTTGTACATGACAGGTGCGTTCTTGGCCCAGGAACAAATAATCCTGGAGACCCCAAGAAAGAAAAATCAAACTGAACTTGAAGATAAAATCACAGGGAATAAATACATCATTGCCTTTCCATTATGCTAAAAAAACACCACCAAAAAAATTTGAACATTTATAATGTACAAGCAATTTGAGGTAGGATTTTCAAAGCTGAAAAGAGATTGTTCCAAAGCCCAGATGTTGCCTTTCAGAAACTAGTGAAAATTGCTGCCTCAGAAAATTACTCTGAAATACCAATAGAGTAAAACAAAAATTGGTTAAATAAAAATAATTCTACTCAGACGTTCTGCTATTCCAAGAGAGAAAATGAACTTTTTTTCAAGTGTTCAGGCAGTTTTGCATTCCTATCTCCTACTTCAGATGATCCACAGTCGTGGATCATCTCTGGCCCAACAAATGAGGGGTAGAACAGGAAAAAATTATGGCATGATGTGAGGCTCCTGCCTCACTGACTGTGCACACTGTACTGTGAAATCTGCTTCAGTTATCTCACGGCTGTTGTACTCCTTTCCCGGTTTTTATTCAGAAAAACGCCAGAATTAAAGATCTACATTAAAAACGGGTGGTGCAATCACACATCTGTTCACAGCAGGGCTGTACAAACCCCTGTCAGAGCTGTAATTTGCTGATTTCTGAGCACCCATGTTCCATTTCCAGCACTACTGGACACCCTCCAGGACCTGCTTGCACATGCTAACACACCTCCCCATGCAGGTACATGGACTGACTTCAGCTGCCTGAAAGCTGCTTTTTTGCTCTGTTTGATTCCAAGAGATACCTGTAAAACTGCAAGAGAAAAGAACAATCATAACCAGCTGATAATTACCCAGCTTAACAAACTAACTCTGGACACTGCTGGAGCTGCTAGGTCAGAAAAACACAGCTCTGAGTCATGTAACACACGCTTACCCCTGCACAAACAAATGCATATTGGCAGGCAAGGTAAAAACAAATCAACAAATAGAAAAATGGGAGATCCCTCTGATCAGACAACCCTAAGAATCATAAGGGGCCTCCAGTATCCCTTCAGAAAGGCTGCAGTGGCAGGCACAGCAGCACCACTGTGAGAAGTGGTCTACTTAAAAAAGCTCTGGAAGCTGTGGAGTGGGGTAAAGAGGAGCAAAAGCCTGAAAGGAACATCCTTCCCTCAAGGAAACTCGGAGGATGCAGCTCCCCTTGGGAGGTTTTCTCCCAAATTTGCCCTAACCCAGGACAGCTGGCTAACATGCTGACCACTGCCTGAGCTTGCAAGGATAAAGAAGCCTTGATGGAGAGAAGCAATCATCCATTGTGTTTGTTTATTTTACCTCCTCCACCACACACTGGAACCTTTTTTGTTTTTTCCATTACCAAAACCATCCCCCACGGAGAGGCCTTTGTGATCTAAAAGGGGCAGAGCCCCTCTTTCTTAACACTGGCAAATTTATGTAGGAAGATTCATTCAAACACATCTTCAAATAAACATTTGACTCTTCCCCTCCATCACACTCTCCACACACTGCCTTCAAAGAGACTTAAAAATCCCCATTAAAATGCCCTTGCCTGCACTGCTTTTACTGAGATGTATCAGAACAATTTAGCAGTCTAAGGCACATATTGCCACCGAAGTCCAACTGCAGATGACAGCAAGAGTCTCCTGAAAAGAATAAACACACATTACAGTGAAGTAAACCTGGCTGTTATTGCCATAACCAGTGGTATAACAGCTTTCTTGAAAAGACTTCTTCTATCAAAAACCCTCTCCCTGCTGGGAATACAATTAATTATATTATAAGTGAATCTGAATCCAGTTGTTCAGACCTAAAACCTAAGTCAGAAGGCTCATGAGGAAAATGACCACTGCATGGGAAAGGAGGCATTCCAAAGGCACCACCGGCCCCCAAGAGAAGGAGGATTCTGGATTCCTTTGGGCAGAAGGTGCTGAGCATTTCAGAAAATTAATTTATTTCTTAACCAAAAAGGAACAACACACTTCCTTACTTCCCACTTTTTTTTTTTTCCCCTTCCACACTCCCCACACATATATCAATTTTTGTCTTTCCTACAGGAGCTACAAGGATTTGGCAGTGACAACAATTCAGGTGTGTAAAAATGCACACCATTTTTACATACCTGAATTGTATGTAAAAAGGGCAACAGAAAGCCTTCTGATCTATCTGAAGGCAACAGTAGAAAGAAAACTTCTTTTCTGGAAGGTGCCTACAGTCACTCTGTGGCATAGCTGATGCAGCCAAAGCAACTGATCAGGAATAATTACAGTCACAATAAACTGGGGCATGGAGAAAATTCATGGATATACATATATTAACAAACACCCTGGTGTCACAGGCTAATGATAATTTACGTTTTCAAGGTGAACAGCCACAACTGGCCATAAAACACAACAGGAAAGGTCCACTATCTTGTTTTTTATTTGAAAAAGGTAGTAAATAGCTTTTGATTTGGGTAAGTGGTCACCTGGCAAGTTCTAGAGCTGCTGAATGAAACCTAGGAGAAAGGATTGACTGCAATACATCAGAGAAATTTATTTCTGAAGCACAGCAATGGCCTTTGGCATTGCTGATTGCCAAAGAAGCACAAACACTGGAACTCTGACCAGATTGATGACTCCTGGATGCTTTCTCTGCCTCAGGATGGACCATGAAACCAGGACTCAGCATTAACAATTCAGAAGACAGCAATGTCCCGTGTGATCCCACAGAATTTATTGAACCTTTCTGGCTCCCAGATTTTCTATTTTCACATAAGAGATAAGAATGTTTAACTGCCTTTATAAAATGCCCTGCAAGCTCAGATTTTCCCTTTTTAAAAGGAAACATTCTATTGGTGATTGCTGCTTGCATTGCTTACTTGTATCATTGATTTGGCCTGTGGGTTTGTGCGCTCTGACACTTCAATGATGACAAAAATTAAGTTCTCTTATCACCTACAGCATTTTGAAGCTGCAGAACAAAGTTTCACAGAATCACAGAATATTCTGAGTGGGAAGGGACCTACAAGGTTCATTGAGTCCAACTCTCAAGGAAATTCCTACATGGAGTCCTGCCAATAGACTGTAATAATGTTTTGTTTTAATCTAATGACTATATTTACATTAAAATCTATTCAACCCTCTTTTCTGGGCAGTGATAATTGAAACGAGACAACCCAACAAAAAACCAAAACAAACAAAACAAAAAAACCAACCAAAAAAAAAACCACCTCCAAACAAACCAAAAAACATCCCCCAAAGAAACCCAACCAACTAAAAAAATAAACAAAAAAAACCCCAACCCCCCCCCCAAACAAGCAAAAACCCCTAAATCCGGCATTTAGCAGGAGATGTCACTGCATCCTTTTCACTCATGCCCAGTTCCACTGGCTGGCATTTCCAGCAGTCTGTAAACCCTCCCCTTGCAAAAGAGCTCATCAGATGTGCAAAGATTTTTACCCTTCTCCCCTCTTCTCCCTCACCCTCCATCTCCATGCCTGCTTTACAGGGGATGATCAGAAAGTGCAGCTGTTACCAAGCTGCTGACCTCACTCTACCTCCTTCCCACCCCACATGACAGGAACACAAAGCACAAGCCAGATTTTAAAAGATATTGAAGTGCCAAAACCATCGTTTGCCTTGCTGCTAAGATAATTTCAAATATGCTTCAAATATTAAGATCCCTACAGATTTCTGAAAATCTGATTGGGAGCCCATGTCTGTCTCCAAGCACCTTCACAGATCTATAAACCTCATCTTACTCCTCTCCTTTCTCGTACCCAATTTATTAGCAAACATTCCATACTTGCACTACCCTTTTCATCATTCTTAAAAGCACTTACAAATACTAATTACTCTTCACATATCCCTTCTCCTGTGAAGTAAATAGGGATTATTATCCCCTCTGAAGTAAATACAGATTACTAACTCCTTTTTCCAGTTTGAGGATATACAGAAGGGGCCTTAAGTGGTCTGCACACCACAAAGTAAAGAGGAACTACTGAAGCACAGACACAGACACAGAAGTTCTCCATCCTGTGCTCAGGCTGTGACAATCTAAATCTCACCCATCTATTTGCAAATGATACTCTCAGCCCAATTGTTCCTCTCTGCTGGCTGATGATCAAATATTTAATGCATGCCATAAAATGAAAATATGAACTCTACAGCAGTGCCTCTTATTTGTCATGCCCCATTACTTGGACAGGCTGGTAACGTGTCCACGTGACAGTTTTCAATTTTATTATAGTCTCTATTTGCTCACTCACTTAAGATGTTTAAAGAAGAGTTGTATGGATTATCAGGCAGTCTGAAAAGTTCAGTTCAGAGCTCTTCAAACATATTCATTTTCATCTTATTAGCACAAGTAAAGTAAAAGCCTTAGGCAGGTAATTTACCATCCAGTTTATCCAAAGGGACTTCTAAAGGAAAAGTCAACCTTTGTAAATTGTTGGTGATAATCTCCAAATTGATCATTAATTATCAGCTGCTACTAAGCGTTTCTTCCATCAGCAGCACTGTGAAAATAATAGATTTCTCAGAAAATCTACCATTGTTGTCACTGCCACCTGTGCAACCAGCCCTTATTAAACCCAGCAAAGTTCCAGGGCAGGCAGCTGCCTTGCTAAGGGAATTCTGTGCAGCCACTGCATTTTCCAGGCAGCTTAAAAATTAGTTATCCACCAAAAGGAAAGCATTCCTTACTAATGTTATATTTTACTTTCTTTACCTTCCCATGTATAGTAGCAGCCACAATTATTTTAAAGGCATTCAACTGTGCTTAGCAAAGAGCACATTGTTTTGTACTGCCAAAGCCAAGCTGACACACACAAACCTCACCCTCCCCTCTGCAGTTCTATGATTTTCTTCTACTGCAAGTCAATGCATACAATCTAACAGCAAAAATTTGGAAAGATCATTCCAGACTTTGTCTGTGAAAATGAACTCTGGAGCAGACCAAGTGTTCACCATCTCAGGTCCTCATCACACAGAATCAGAGCAGGACCTTTCTGTGCAAGACTTTGCACGCCAAAATCCAATTCAGCCTTGCTGCAAATATTCTGACAACTGCCCTCCAGAATTGCTGAGCATATACACTAAACACAGTCCTCAGAATTTTGGGAAACACTGTGGCCAGAGTACAACACCTGACATT